>JAZGTK010004755.1:0-23778 GCA_036877625.1 Ambastaia sidthimunki
CTGACAACCATGATATTGTCCAAATCTACATCACACAACATACCAGGCAAAATATTTGACTAAATACAGTCTTTCATTACAATAAACCGTATGTGGGCTATAAATATCCTAAAATAAAGATTATAAATAAACAGTAATATCATACTGTCACATGACCTGCTTACGTTTCCTGATCGACTATCAGCAACTATCTAATAACCTAAAGCAACATTGACACAACATCAGGTCAAATGCACGTGTATGAATGACATTAAAAGAGCCGCATTGAATATAAAAGGCAGATTTATCACATATTTCCTCTGCTGCTTATGTAACTACAGCACTGCATTGCGGACGCCATGTTTTCATTAAACGACCCGTACAAACACGATCAAACGACACGACGAGCTCGCACGCATATAAATAATGAAATATAACGAAAACGTACCTGATAAAAAGGCTAAAAGCGCAAAAACGGGGCGGAAAATGGAGCGATTCATCCCGGGAAGATTTTCTGACGGACTGCGCGTACTCGCTACAACGGTCACGTGACCGACGCCTGCCGCGTGACGCTGTGCGTCATGACGTCACAGGGGTCTCCTACAAAAATTACAATTTAGTTTAATTCTGACCTAAATCTTATTCAAATTGTATAATCTTGTAATCTAAAATACAGCATATATAATAGATGTTTGGTGCTAAATAAAAGCAATAATAAACACTAAAAGAGATTCAATGAATTAAAATGTATTTTTGTGATTTTATCCTGTTTTGTATTATTCCCTCTTTTGTCTGTTTTTTACCTTTGCGTTTTTCTTTCTTTTTGTTGTTTGCTTGTCAGCTTTTACATATATATGTTTGCTAATGATGCTATAGGCTGCTTTCAGTGACCTTTAACCCGAGAGAACACGTGACATGCTGTAGGTCAGCATGTAGGTCTGAATTTCCGGTGGCAAAATGTCACTCATTATGGGCATGTGAACTTGACGCGTTTGTCACAAAATAAGTGACTTTAACTTTACATTTCTTGTAACTTTAACGTAGTTGCCTTTATCCATGTTACTAATTTATATATATTTTCTGGGCTCGCAGAAATAACGTCTTATCAGCAAGAATTGGCTACTAATAAATAGTTATGCGGCAAAATCACGCCGTATAATTATTGCAATTATTGATATATAAACTATTTAAATTCTTCTATAGCTTAATTCAAAAGTCTCTCTCTAAATGCACAAAATAGAAACGCTGCTAAATTAACTGTTGCAATATTGTGCAAGTATTTTAATACAACATTCAAACACATAATCTTGCTTTTTAACTCAAAACTTCTCGTTTCTTTTCTTGCAATATAATTTTGGTCCAGCTGGAGGAGCTCTGGTTCCGTTGCTCGGCGCTGTTCGCCGGTTGCGCACGAGCTGTCCGCGGCGCTCGGCCCGTTATCTGCGTGAAGCAGCGGTAATGTTTCATCCAGGGTCTGTGAGATTTCATCCACGCGTTTCCTCATACAGACTATCACCTGTTTCCCGTCCGTGCAGTAACATGAGCATCGAGTGTGATGTTTTAAAATCAATAAACAACAGATTATTTAAATAAACTTCTGAAAATACGCGCCTGGAGGTGAAATGATATATCAGAATAATGTCAAATAATAATACGTTTAGGTTTTAAAAGTTATTGTTGGTAAAAACCACGTTTGTTGCATAACCAAACGTTTCCATAACCAAAAACGAACGTTTCCAAAACAATCCGAGAACCCAAATGTTTTGGTCCAAAACAAACATGCGTTCGGAACGCATTTTTTTTTCTTTCTAGTTTCGTGTTTAGTAGATTCAGTCCCGCATATTGTCTTGTTTTGCAAATATCTCGGTGATGCAGGTCTGAGCAGAGGGACTGGAGCGCGCGTCCCCGCTGCTGAGCGCGACCCCGTGACACGCCCCCTCTGATTTTCACATTCCATTAGGTAATTCAATAGCTGACAATTACAGTGACCCGGCCGTCGGGCCACCCAACAGCCTGAGTCCCGTGTCATCCATCTGACGACGTGAATTATTCATTATAGTGTAGACAGATGGATGGACGGATAGACAGAGAGTGTAGATAGATAGATAGATAGATAGATAGATAGATAGATAGATAGATAGATAGATAGATAGATAGATAGATAGATAGATAGATGATGGATGGACGGACTCTCGCTCCTATCTTCCTCTTTTTATTCTGCGTAATACGCGAAGCGCCTCGGGCGCTCAACACAATGGAGAGCTGGAGAGGGCGGGACCGGGGGGAGACAGAGACCCCCATGCATGTATAAATGAAGGCCTGATGGGGGGAGGCAGGGGCGGCCTTGACGAGATCAGATTAAACGACACAAAAGCCCCACCACACTCGCCCCTTATTTATTTAGACTTTAATGAATGGAGAGAATTGTAATATTCTTTAACACACGCCACCGCGTTGCAGCGGTAATGGCTTGTTTATTTCTGGGTTTGGTCCAGTTGTCTAAATGTGTGTGAAACTGAAGCTTTAATATAATATCACTGCGCATTAGTTTATTTATTTGCATATAAGATTGTTCACTAAAAAGTGGCTAGAAGACATTTCCATTTTGAATGATTTGATGAATACACATACAGGTGTGTACATACATAACTGAGCTTTGCTCTTCAAACGCTCTTTCTTTCCGGCGTTGTGTCTTTATCGCCTCAGTATCGTGCTTTTACAGCCTGTATCTGTTTTGACTGAGTTTGTGTCTCATTTGCTACCGATTAACACTGATTTAACGGAGCTGGAGTCCTTATTTGTTGGGAATAAATTAGTTATATTTTAGTTCGGCCAAAACACACACATTTTAGGTCACGTGTTTCTTCAGCAAATTTTACATTAACAGTTAAACAAGTAATGCCAAAAAAAATAAAATAAAGTTTCCTTGTGAAATTATTTGCTGAAATAATAAACCATTTATATTTGCAAGAATGATTGATTAATATAACAGGCCTGCACGCAAAAATCTCGGTACGTTTTCAGGAGACCCTTACAAACCTCTTACGATCTCTAAACATCTGCTTTGCACTAACTGCATAACATGAATCTCTCGGTCTGTGCACGCTCCCGAGCTCCTCCAGCGCGTCCCCCAGCGCGGTGACCTCCAGGTCGCCTCCCCGGGGATGACGCTTGCCTGTGGGGGAAGGGTTTGTCCGTCAGGCGGGGGCCAACACGTCCTCCGTCAAAGCCCCGAGCAATCCCGTTACACACGCAGAGCGATTATCCTGCGCAACAACCGCGGCCACAAACTACAGTCAACATACTGACGTTTACTTTAACTAGTCGTCTGTGATGGTAACTGATTTATCTAGCCTGACCTATCCACAATAGTTAAACATTTTGAAATGTTTATTACCAAAGCTTTCCAAGTTCCCATCTAAAAACAATCTGGGAAAATGTATTTTTAAAAAACGTTTAAACAATGTTTTAAAACGTCAAGTAGTTTCAAGAACGTTTGGTTTAAATACAAAAAATTAAAAATGGTTTTGCACAGAAACATTTTCTCCAGCTATAAGCTTCAAACATCCCATAATTCCGCCCACATCCCTCCTTAAAATATTGGCCCGAGCGCAGTTTAGTGGTTTTCCAGCCGCCTCTCAGCTGCAGCCGATTCATTTTGTTTACGGAGCCCGTGCGCCTCCCTCTCCCGCGATATTAGACGCGGCGCGTCGAGTCGTGCGGAGGGCGCGCAGCCTACTGGGTTTATGGTAATTGCGGTTGAGAGAGAGAGAGAGAGAGAGAGAGAGAGAGAGAGTCTAGCACTCAGCTTTCATTCCCCGCCGCACGAGCGCACGGAGACGCACGCACACACACAGAGCAGCTCTCCGCGCGTCACGGATATCGCGTGTCAGAACCGGGACAAAGACGGTGGCCAATTTTCCGGGAACGCCACGGGTCCGTCACATCAAAGCGAGAGAGGGCGAATCGGTGCGTACGTAAAGCGTGCGCGCCAGGACCGGACCGCTGAAACACGCGCGCACACGCACGCGTCCTCGCGGCGTGGCTTTAGATCGCTCGTCGTCTCGCCCGAGCCCAACATGGCGCTGCGAGGCGTTTCATAGCAGCCCGAGTTCAGCTCAAGCGGAGCTCCGCGGATCTTTCCACGGGTGCAGTTCGCGTCAAAGAAGTCACCGTCCCGATCCGAAGCACGGGAATTACGCCTGAACGCCTTTCTATGGATGTATATGGATCCTCTGCGTTTGTTTACAGTTTTTGCAGGAGTGGATATTCGTGCTACTCTGAACTTTTGAAGGACTTTCCGTGCAAACAAAGACAACAACTACATTCACAATATTATTAATAATAAGAAAGTTACACAGTAATGCGACTTTCAACCGGAGGCGCGGATCGTCTTTGTTTTAACGGGGATCTTTGCATATGTTAAACACGACTCGTGTTTTTATCTTTCGAGAGTCCAAACTTGCATTTTACACAAGGAAATCTCTCTATGCGACTCTCCGGACTGCAGACATCAGTATATTGAGGTAAGAGCGTTTATGCTTTTGTTATTGAGGTTTTTCCGTGTCTTATCTGCCCGTGTTTGTTCCGTTACGTTGTTCACTGTAGGCAAATGCGTGCGATCCGTTTCGTGCGGACCTTTGGAAAGCCGCTCGGGGTTTGTTTTTACATCCAGGACTTTTTAATGGCTAAATATTTGATGCTGTACTTTGGTCAGATATAATGGCGTTTTGTGTTTGTAAATGCTGTTTGTGTTTTAAGTTTAACATCTTTATTTCTTTGGCTGATGTGTTGTTGCGTTCGCGGTGGTTTTGCTGCAGTTTCTTGTTGTTTGTTGGTTTGTTTTTGTTGTGTGCGGATATTAAGAGTTGCTTTTACAGCTAAATTTAAATAATATAATGTTTCCATCGGTGCACGGACTGTTTTCAGTAACGCATTACCCTGGTTACGGTACTTTCCATTTCAGTGACCTTTTGCGCGGTATCGGAGCTTATTCACAGCGAAAACAAACGTAGATTTACGAAACTCTTGGTTTCTGTGAAATTCGCGTGTGTCAATTTCTCGTGTTGAGTAACGAGACGCCGGAGAGCCCGAGAGCGCGCGCTGACGGTGGCGCGGAGACTTTCTTCGCGAACGGGATACGCGGAGAGCGCGATTGATTTCGCGAGCCTCGCCCTTTTCACGTTATGCACCGTATGCCTGAACCCAAAACACAATCCTGCCGGTTCTGTACCGAGCTCGTAGAAAACGAGCAATGAAGGTCACCTCCGACATGCATGCGTGCGTGTTAGTGTTTGGAGGTCACTTCCAGTTCGCTTTCCGCGTGCTTTGTTAGGGACTGACGCTTTGTGAACGTATATAAAATGTATTAAAGCTTTGTCGCGGGACTGGTTGTTTAGCTTGAAGGGAAAAGGTTGTTTTGTGGAGATATTAACAACAAATGTCAAAGTTGCCTAAGGAGAGACTTCGCGATTTTGCGCACGGAGTCTGTTTGTGTCCGGAACAAACTCGCTCGTATAATCTGTCACAGAGCCAGTTTGAGGACAGTTTGAGCTGTTTCCCCCCATCGTGACTGCGTGTCATTCTCTAATAACAGAGATTTCTCACCCCGAGGCTCTCCGTGTTGGGAAAAATACGATTTTCCGAGATGAAGAATGAAAGTTTGTAGGTCCCACAAGGGCTGATCTGGGATCTGTTGTCTTGAATGGGAAATACGCGTAAACATCAGGTTGTTTCAGTGATACGTACAATAGAGTCACTTAAATTGGTATTTGTTAAGTCTGTGCAAGTCTAAAGTTGTTTTAAGTATCGTTGGTCACGCTGTGGCTCAAAGTCAGGCCCCTCTGGTTACTAGTCGACTATTTCTGCAGTCAACCAGCTGGTTATTTTTCACAGAGGTCTTGTTTTAAATGGTTGAGATGTGCTGTTTTGCATAATTAAAGCGCCGTGGACGCCATAAATCAAACGTGTCGGAGCGCATCTACAGGAACTTCAGTGAGATTAAAATCCTGGATCCATCCATATTACACAGGCTTGTCTGAACCTCTACCTCAGATTTTTGGCTTTGGATATTGTATCGTATCTCAATCGCACAGTCTAGTTTAAAAATGCTTTCATATGTGACACAGCGGTATAAAATAGTCAAGTTATTTTGCTTCGCTCCAAATCACACCCAATTCTTACTGTCCAACCTTTGGTATAAAACTGCTCTTTTTTTCTTATAAAAGCACCAGTAATGTGTTTAATAATCGTTATAATCTGTTTAATTATTACATTTAATAATAATCTGTAAACTATAGTATGATCGGAGCTCCAGTTCCCTGTCACGTGGCATTTGGATTCCCATTTTTTTGTAGGCCTACGTGCGTAAAAGTGGACAGTTTAAAGTATTACTCCTAAAAATATTATTAAAATTTGTTATTTGCGTGTTTAAATATTGTGTACCTCTGGCAATTTTGTGGTGTCTTTTGTTGCAACGTGAAGTGTACGCAATAGCAGTTCAGTTGCGCAGTGTGTTGCTGCTTTTGGTGCGCAAATTGGCACGTATATTTGTTGTTTTCACCAACGTTTATTTCGTCCACACCCACCGGGCGCCCTGCCGAGACACCAAGGTCTCTGGATTTGTTTATTTATAGCAGTCAGCTCAGCTTGAACTCACGCCTGCGCGCTCCTCACCCACGGAGCCGGTCTGGAGACACACAGACTATATTCCGGTGACAGCGTCAGATTTGTAAGAGAGAAAGTGCGACATGTCTGACCCGTATTGTAATGCGCTATACATACCCGCGGGTGTCATTTAGACCGAGTCGTGGCCCGAGATAAACCGGTGCCGGGGTGCATCGGAAATGTTTGATGCTGGCTGTGGATGAACGGTAAAAATTAGACCACCAAAATGAGCCACACGCATCTGTGTGGCTGCATTTGAGGTTACTCAAACATATCAAATTATAGGGAATTATAGTCTATATTATTGCCAGTAGCCTGTTTTAGATGATTTGGTGGTATTTAGTGTTGGACAACGCCAAGAATGAGGAATATTGTAATGTTTTAATGTTTTTGTACATGTTAAAGGATAGACTCCCGTTTCATGCGTTTTATATGCGGCACAGGAAACAAAGAAATACGCGCTGTAGACAGAAATCTCATCATCATAAAAACAGCAAAGTTTAAGATATAGACTTCCCCATATCTTCCAAAACTCCGTCCGTTTACCTGATATCTCGTTTTCCTCGTGCAAACCACATTTGAGATAGTAACACGTTTGGAGGTGCACAAAATCCAACAGAAGCCAAATTAACTAAAAAAACGCAATTTGGAGACGCCACATGTTCACCAAATCCACACAACCAAGATACGAAGTTCTAATGCAGTTGCTTTCGTTTCTAAACGCGTTGCCAACGTTTGATTTCCTCTTGGCAACCCATTGGGTTTTATTCGCCAGTGTTTAGTCCGTGTGAGGGTGGAGAGATGTTCCCGGATCGGTTTTCGGTGTTTGGCTCCCGCTGGAGACGTCACGGTTTGATTGAAGTCTCTTCTAGGTCCGAGCGGTCCCGCGGGACGGCGCGCGCTGAAACGGGAGAGCTCTTCTCTCCGCTTCGCTGCGCTTTTGTGCCGCAGCAGGAGCCCCGGCGCGCACGGATCGCTGCGCGGCCCCGGAGCGACGCCTACCCACCGACACACTGTTTTCTTTGCGCCGTTTCTTTTTTCCCACACTTTGAAAGCTGAGTTTCTTAGATGCATCGCACCTTATTCCTCTAGTTAGGGCGTGCATCACTTTTTTAGTGTCACGAACAGCTTTTAATGCGCTTCTTTAACACCGTCCATGTAACCTGTTAATCTTTGAATTACTGCTGATTGATACTAAACCAATCACACTACAATAGCAATGGCCTCGTGTATGAGTCGTTTTATCATCTCTTTATGCATTCATAGCAGAATGAGTTATTTTTGATGCGCATTCATGAGTGTAAAAACAACCTCACACTCGCTAAACATTTCAAACAACCCGCATCGATTTCTGCCCTCGCGCAGAAAGAGCCAACCCACCATTTTACAGCCGCGCACGAGAGAGAGAGAGAGAGAAAGAGAGAGAGAGAGAGGTTGAGAGTGAGTGATAGAGAGAGAAAGAGGGAGGGAGAAAGAGTGATAGAGAAGTAGAGAGAGGAGAGAGAGAGAGAATGCGTGGGGCTTGGGCAGTCGGTATTGCTTCTCGCAGCTGAACGTCTGGAGGCAAATAAACGCTTCTGTACAAGTTACGTGTTAAATAGCCGCGTGTGTTTTATTCATGTTTTCATGTGACTGTAAAAGTTTCTGTTTGTTGTTCTGGACGCAAACTGTGCGTGTTAGACCCTTTGACTAAACTAGCCAATGGAGATCTCGCGTATGCGTTTTTTGCAATAAGGGTGTAGAAGTTTTCAACCCAGTTTATCACATTTAACATGTTTGAATCTGTTTCGCAGGATTGCGCGTAAATGCAACCCGCCCTTCTGTCCGTGTTTAAACATCACAAACGTGCACATTTCATTGACGTGAAACTCACTCGTTATAAATCAGACGACAGATGATTTGGTTCAAGGTTATATAGGCCCGTATACAGTTCTCGTTTTCGTTAAAATGGCAGGAAACGTTTTCTTTGTTACATCGTGCTGTATTATAAAGGCCTTCCATATGCCTCATATCCTTTGTGGAAATATCCTTCGTTCAAAATGTTTCCTGCCTCATTTAGCGTTTTATCTTCTGCTTAGTGGTATTATAAACCATTTACTGACACTTGGAGATGCGCCACAGTTGAAAAGCCCCAAGAGTTTATACGTGGAAATCTCAGAAGTCTTACAGCAAACCTCACACCTCACCAGCTAAACGCATTCAACACTCTTTCACATCATCTCGTGTCTTCTGTCAACACGGTTCTGCTCATACTGTCATCATTAGCTTTCAAAACAATTAGTGCAACTCTAAACATATAAAAACATACAAAACATAATAACAAAATATTGCATTTCCTTTGTTACTTTTGTGTCCCTGTTCTCCAATGGTGGTTAAAAAGGGTCTTTCCTTTTTTCTTTCTTTCTTTTTTTCTCTCTCTCTCTCATCCCGTTTTAAATGAACGTTTAAACCTCAATGCTAAATTATTTTATACATTTTTTTTGTTTTTACTGATTCATGCTTTACGTTTCTCATCGCAGCTACGTTGGCATTCTGTATTTATGTGCTCATAATTTAATGCATTAGCTTCACGGTCTATTAGCTTTGAAGTGCGCTGAACATTACGCGCTGCGAAATTAAAGGAATATTTCCGTCACCTCCGCGGCGCGCAGGAACCATAAACCAGTTCCGTTCTCGCTTAAGCACAGTTTGAAGACTATGCCAGCTAGTTTTATCTGTGTAATATATTTTAAAGGTTAGTCTAGGTTATGCACTAATGCGTCCGATGAACGTCTTCGTATAACGTGCCAATAGCGTTGCGTAAAGGTGTGTCTATTCAAAACAAGCCCACGTTCTGTTCCATTCAGTTGCGCTCCGTCTGGCTTTCTGAACGCAGGAACGCTTCCTGTGTGAACGTCCCCAGAGGAAAACGTGTCGTTCTGTGCGTTATGAAAGCCAGGCTGATTAAAAACAAAGTTGAAACGCCAGATTTAGCGCCGGCTCACCTGCGTTACGCAGACAAAGCGCCCGGCGCGCTTGCCCTCTGATTGATGTGTTTGAGAGCGGAGGTTTCTTTCCACCACGGGGGGTGACTCCCTCTCTTACCGATGCGCCCCTCAAATGCATAATGTCCGCGCCCCCGCTGGCGCAATGAAAGAGCGGGTCACAGAGGGGACGGAAAACGAGAGCGCGGGGAGCGGGAGTGAATGGCGAGGCGAGAGGGATGCTGGTGCTCTCCCCACGGCGGTAGGGTCGGATTAGACGGAGTGCTGGGGGAAGGGAGACACGCTCGGGGATCTGGCGAAATTTACCGAAGTTGTGAAATAATTCTTTAATTTTGCGGGTCTTTTGACGATGGGCAGTTTTTTAAAACGTTATGTCATACATATTATTGCTTCGTTTCAAATGCCTTTTATATATAATGTTACACGTTTTTCCTAGACGCAGACGTTCAGTGTAGCACATATATAAATATTAATTTATATTTTAAAGAGCGAAATTAATCATTTCCATATTTATATTGAATGGTGTAAAATACAGCTTTAAAATTAAACATGAGACTTTATGATTGCAAAGACAAATTAAAGTACATTTTGCTTGTAAACAAAATATTTCATTGTGCAATTTCCAAATTATATAACAAAAAGCTTAAATACTATTGAATTGTTTGTATGTAGAATACAGAAAATTAACCTCACAAAGACAATGGAAACGGTTGTTTTCTTGTAATGTTTAAAAGTAATTTGTGCCAAATAATTTTGCTTTTATTTCAAAATGTAGCAGAAACGATCACAGAGGTTTGTCCCTCTGAAAAGAAACAACACCAAACGTGCCCATAGATAAAAGACTGATATAAAGCGTTATACTGTTAAATGTGCATGTTCTCCACGCATTATATCTTGCATTACGTTTGCACAAGCAACCTTTAGTGTTTTGCATAAATGCAGAAAGCAGCTTTGCAGTGATGGATCGTGATTTTTTTAATCTTCTTTGTTTATGCATTGAATCTGTTTTGCGACAGGTTGCTATGGAAGTGACGCACACACATGCACATTTGTGTGTGTGTGTGTGTGTAGGCTGGTTTGATTGATGACAGAGGGCAAACTGCATCACTCCTTCAATGGCACCGACTGAGGCCACGTCTCTAGATAAGCTCTGAGCCTGCGTTATTGAAATCTGGGGTCTGTAGAGCCATCAATAACAGAGGCGCGGCTCGCCTACCCAACAAAGCTCTGCTGTTATGTCTTGCCAAGCCGCGGGGCCGGGCAGCAGTATTTTGGAAGGGGGGGGGTGGGCTTGATTGCTGCTTTCTCCTGTGTAATGATGAAACCCCCCTTCACTCCCTCCTCTCGCGAGTACAGAACGCAGAGGGATTCCTTATCAGAGCCGTCGCTTTGAGATAAAAAGGCACGTGGCTCTCTGACCGTTCGTTGAGTCGAAGGCATGTTGAGGTGGAGAAACTGCCTGAGGCCTTATGCTGGATTGTGACTTACAACCTCTGTTCTCTTTCCCCACCGTTGTTCTTTGTTTACCCTGAACTGAAAACATGCAAATAAGATCAAGGTAAATCTTCACATACGTAAAATCTTTTTTCTCTCCCACACAGATTGTTCTTGTGAGATGGTGAAGACCAGAAAACCTGTCGAGAACTAACAGAGAAACAGAGTTCTCGTTCAAAGCATGGTAAGCACCTTGCACATCCATTTTGCATTCATTGGCTAATCATTAGCCAATCATTAGCCAATCGATTTGCTTCTATACATTCTCTACATTTATACACAACATTTACCCTCTAAACATATGGTTATGGGACAAATTTTTTTAGAAATTGTTATCCTACTCACGCCGCCATATTTTTGCATGCATGACACCAAAAATTCCTACGCAGTCAATCATCTGTGAGAACTCAACGCGTCACACAGCAGAGGACGTAATCACCTGTTTTCTTGCGTTAAAATTCTCTGACGGATGCACTTCCTCACGACGCACACGCCAGAACCGGCATAATTTAGGTCTCAGGTCTCTCCCGTGTATGATGGGAAGAGTGATGTATGCTGTCTGCCAGACTGCTCTGAAAGCATACATTAAAACCTGCTGCAGTTGACATTTAAAAACGATCTCTGCATTCTCTGTTGTGACCTTGACTGTAGTCCAATGTGTTGAAGTCCTGTTAGCTTTTATTTTTTGGAGTGGCAGCAGAATCACCAGAGAATGTGTATGAAATGATTTTAGATTCTGATGTTTGTGTAACGTGACCACTTTTGTGCTATAATATTGTTACTTTTTTTGGCATTCGCCTTGATGATTGTGTCCTTACATTTAGTAAAAGGTGAATTCTATCTCTAGTTAAAGATTGGATGGTTCATACCTGTTGTTAATCTGGATCGACCTTTTGTTGTCCTGTCTGCCTGTTGTCCGGGTCTTATTGCTCTATACTTGCTGTCTTTTTTTACACCCCTCCACTTCATACACCCCACCATGATAATTTTCTGCTCTTTTGTCCCAGGTGGATGCGAGCACAGCCTGCAGAATGAACCCTCTCAGTGCGCTTGGCATCGATCGGACCAGCCTGATGCGGGAGAGTCTTCGCGTTCACGGAGGGATGGTTTATCAGCCAGGAATTCGGACCCTGCCGACAGAAAAAGGCTTCGTTGGTGACAGAATCCCAGACATGCTGTACAAACAAGATATGTCTCTTGATAGTAGAAAAACCACGAACAGTTACGTTGGACTTTATAAGAGTTCCCCACCTGGGATTCAGAAGCCGCTGGTTATGCCAGGGACTGGTGCAGATGCTTTAGGGTTGGACAGACGTATTGTGCAAGGAGACAAGCCCCCTGAACTGAGTCTGAATGGTGGTAGCAGCTATCTGCGGGTCCCCTGGATGAATCCCTATCATGAAGCTGGAATGTACTCTTTCATAGACTCCAGTAAATATGCTGCTTTAAACATGTATAAAGCCTCCATTTTGTCACAACCGCCACCTTACCTTCCCCAATCCCTAGCCTACCAGTCTTTGTGTGCAGGCGCAGGAGGTAGCGCAGCTGGTGCTGAGCACTTATTTTACATGCCCCCTTATCCCCCCGCACCTATATCCTCACCTCTCGCTCCTCCTCTCCGGATCCCCACCGCCACTGTGGCCCCTACAACACTGTCACAGATGATGCACCACCAGGAAAAAACCATACAGAGCATTGGCCCAAGGATTCACCATGAGCCCTCTGCATTTGGACAGCAGACAATACATCAACAGTCCCATCACCAGTCTCCTAGTGACAGGCAACACAGCAGCAGTGGAAACACCATCAACAACAGCAAGTCCATCCGCATCCCATCCAGCAAAAACACAAGCGCAACTAGCAGCAGTATTAGCAGCAGCAGCACTGCAGTTAGCAACAACTCTAGTTCTATTGTAGACTCATGTCCCTCCCTGATGCAGCCTCCCCGCCCCACACCACGCCCCTCTCAACCGACTGTAGCTCCTCCCCCGCCATCTCTTGTGGATAGCACTGTTGAATTTCAGAAACCCATGTACAGGTGTCCTTCCTCATCTTCCTCATCCACGCCCTCAGCTGCTCAACCTACATACATTAGCAACATTTCTCAAGAGCTACGCTCCCCAATTCGACCTTCTAGTCAAAAGCCCAAAGCCAAAGAGGCAACCCTGGACTTAAACAAAGGTACGGGGAATGAAAGAAAGAGCAGCAGCTCACCTGTTAAAACCTCATCTGAGAAACAACCTGAAAAACAGGGGCCTCCTACCAAAGACCCAGCAGATAAGCCTTTGGACCTGTCTGCTAAAATCATGGACTTTGAAGGACCTCCCAATGGATATCAGTCAAAGTTAGAGGCCTTAGCCAAACTTGGATATTCTCCCACCACCCGTTATGGACTTCCCCCAAACAGGGAGCTATTGAAAGAAACTCTATCTCCATCATCCTCTGCTGTTAGCACTTCTAAAACTCCAGAAAGACCTGAGATAATTAGCACTTTACCCTCTTCATGGGTGGCTCCGGGTCCTACCCAGACAATCAGCTCTGAGGCAAGTCAAAGCAAAGGGTCCAACATCATCAAGAACAAGAATCTTGAGCATGTAGTACCCCAGTCGAGAAGTTCCTCTTGTCCCAGAATTGATGACCAAAACAATGTCTCAATTCCAAATTCTGCCCCTGTTGTTATAACATCTCGCCCGTCATCTGCCTCACCTTCCCCCAAGATAAACAGTGAATGGCCAAAGTCAGTTCCAACCTCATCAGAAAAAAAACCAATTAATAACCACAGTGGTCACACTTTAGCTACAAAGCCCTCAAAAACACTAAAAAAAACTGACATCCCTGAAATTAGCTTCAAGCACCAGCCATCACCTCTAGAGAATGGACATGCTCCAAGCCACCTCTACATGCCTCAGGGTGATGCTTATCTTCCTCCCAGCTTAGCATATTCTAGCAGATATCTTTCATACCCAGTACCTGAGAGTTTGTCCCTCTCTCATTTGCAGTTGCCTGGAAAAGGTCCAGTGTACCCTCACCCTGTTCTGTTGGGCTCTACCAATCTGTATTCAGCACGTTTGCCACCCAAACATGGCCTCCCTTATGGAATCCCACCTAACCATGGAGAGTATCTGGCCTACCATGACTCACAAGAGATGGTCCACCAACTAATGTCCCCCCACCTGCCTTTGGACCACAAAGTCACTGACCGTCTTGAGCTGAGACACAGGCCCTCAGAAAAGTCTTGGCACCAAGAGGAGCCTCCTTATAAGCGCCAGGGCATCACAGAGGCAAACCCGGGTTACAAATCTGAGAGGGAGTCAGAGAGGCAAGAATTTCTGGGCTGTAAGTCTCAAAGCAAGCATTACACAGTGAATAAGGAGGAGATTGTCTGCATTGACCTGGTCCAAGATGACACAGATGGCAGTCCTGAGCCAGACAAACATAGCATCGCTGATGCCAAAAGTAAAGAGCCAGCTAAGCCAGTCGGCAGTGGAACAGGGATGGGGAACGAGAGTGGCAGTAATTCTGAGGGTAAAGAGCCAGAGCTCATGCAGATTTTGCGTGCCAGCCAGCCTGCCATACCCAGGCCAGCTGAGTCAGAGCGGCGGCCAGAGGTATGCAGTGCACCTCGGCCTCAGAAGCAAGCTGACTCTCCTGTGCACAGCCAAGGTGAGGAGAGCTCATCTGAGCTTAGCCCATTGCCTGACATGTTGGAGGAGCAGACGTTGCGTTGTGCCAGAACATCAGGCGAAAGGGCTCGGGCTGATGGGGCAGATTTCAAAGTTGATCGGCACCATGCTAATCAACAATATGTGGACCTGGGCAGGGATAGGCCTGACGAAACAGAGTCCCATGAGGATGATGAGGAAGGACATGGACTGTCTAAAAGCAAAAGATCCAGCCTGGCCAAGAGAATAGCCAACTCATCGGGCTATGTTGGTGACCGCTTCAAATGCGTCACAACTGAGCTGTATGCAGACTCAAGCAAACTGAGCCGGGAGCAGCGAGCCCTGCAGGTGAGTTGTGCACTTCTGTACATTTGTTAGATCAAATAGTAAAGATTGTGCAATTGTGGAGCGTGTCACACTTCATGTATTTCACACAGCCTTGTTTGAGAATCCAATCTTTCAGGAAACTTAAGGTGAAGTTCGAGTGTTATAATTTGAGAACACCACACATTTTCTGTTTACTGTTAGAATCTTCACGGACCAGTTACTGTCACTGCTTTTGATAAATTCCCCTGTGTGAGAAGCGTCATGCAACTCTCCTTACATTTCTGCCTTTGAGGAAGCACTGGCACCTTACGTTGCTCGGTCATACTGAACGCCTTGCTAATTACAGCTCTCTGTAACCCACCCTCCTTCTCCTGCTCTCTTTTTCTGTCATTCTTTGCTCCCCTACTGTGAATCTGTCAAGCAGCCTCTAACCGCAGCAGTGCCACAGTTAGCGCCAGAGCACACGTGTTTGTGTAAGAACATGCACTTTTGAGTATGTGGTTCAGTTAGCAGCTGAAAGGGTTAACACAGAACGCCGTCCACGATGGCTCTGCCCAGTCGTGCGGAAGCTCAGCTGCTGAGTGTTTGTGTGTGTGAGCATGCCATGGCCTAGCTAACACATAATGCTGTAGGCAACTGTTAACCTGCAGGTGAGCCCTAGAGACCGCCGTGTGTGCGTCAGAAAGAAATGTGTGGGGCAAACCCAAACATAACCACACAGCCTTTCCAACAGGCTGCTGTTTGTTCTCTGTTTCTCACTTTACGCACATACACAAACACACGCGCACCCCCAGGCCCCCAATAGCCATGTGCATGGTGGCAGCCTTCCCAGCTTAAGTGAAATCCGGCCCATTTTTCCTGATGGGGAAGATTAAAACTCTTACCAGCAGCAGTGAGCAGAGAGCTCTCCGACTGGCAGAGTCATTAGTGCAATCACGCACACACACAGCGGAGCAGAGAGATGAGAGAGGCTGGCGGAGGACAATAGCCCAGATACCCCAGAGTATTTCAAAACATTTTATATTATCTGCACTTTTCCACATACAGTTAAAAATAAAGGTGCTAAACGATGCTATAGAAGAACCATTTTTGGCTATATGGTTCCATAAAGAACTGTCTCTGTTTCACTAAGGTTCTTTGTAGTGACAAAAGTATAAAAAGTTAAAGAAATGGTTCTTTTGGAAACATTTGACTGAATGGTTACAAAGTGGTTCTACTGTGGCACCACTGTGAAGATTTTTTTGTAGCACCTTTATTTATAACAGTGTTTGTAATATTTCTACCATTTACACTTCCTAAACTTTATCATTCTCAAATACATCTTGAATTCTACCATATTTCTGTTAATAAGAATTAGTGTTTTGTTTACAATGCCTTGTAATGGTGATTCTTGTAGTTCCGTAACAGTTGATGTTTGTGTACAGATGTTACATTTGTGAACGTTTTTAATTCAAACCATTGAAAAAGACATTGAGCCCCATTTTGATTGCTTAGATGGAAGGATTATCACAAGAGGACAGTAATTTAAGTCAACCAGCTGCATTTTGGGAGGTCAGTTTCATTTTATTTTTAAACTACTAATCAGTTAAAATGAGTAACTCTTGGTTTTGCTCCCACAGGCAGTTGTAATGTCAGACTTGTCCTTGTTTTTGCCTCTTATGCCCCTTTTCGAAGGACCCTGAAAATTGCATGGCCAAATGTTAGGAAAATCAGTTAGCGTTTGTTATTAGTTTTTGATCTGCATTTTTGCTGCATTTACTTTTATGTGCTTTAGCTGCTACTCAACTTGTGCTACAGATTTATTTTGTGCCCGTTTTATTATTTTATTTCCTCTGTTGCACCCCGGCACACGAGAGACAAGCTTTACAGCTGGTGCTCGTAACACTGGGTCTGGTTTCACGATTCTGCTGTGTGTGTGTGTGTGCCTGTAGCGTGCGATGATCCGTTTCTCTGAGCTGGAGCTGAAGGAAAAGGAGGGGTGTGTGTCGTCTGCAGCACCTGGACCGGGGAGAGATCGGGAGCGAGAGAGGGAGTTGGCAGACAGCCAGCACAGAGTGGGAGACTGGGAACGGAGCCAGCCGAGCTCCAGGCCCTCCGCAGCCCTTTCGGTTCTCTCCGATCACACGGAGCAGCACAACGGTAAGCCGCACGCACACGCAAGCATGGTTCCTCTTGCGCCATCTTCCAGTCTTGTAACCCTTTTTCTTTCGTTTTCTCCTCATTAGGCATCTTAGTCTCAAGCAGTTTTTTGCAACTTCAAGTTTCATCTTGCTGGCATGTGTACTTTGTTTCCATGTCTTTCACTCGTACTCTTTTCTTTCGTCCTACCTCCTGCAATCTTTCGCAAGCGTTCTTGTTTTTCAACCCCCCCAGCACACTTCCTCTCTGTGTCACTAGGGACTGTCCCCGCGCCGCGTCGCTCCACGCAACGGCGTTAAACCAACGGAAACAGCGCGGTAAACACGGCTTCCGTCACCACCACCCTCAAACAGGAGAAGCAAACATAAGCACATGCTCGCTCGCTCTCTTTCCTCTGTCTCTCCCTCTCTTTTTTTTGCAATTCTGAATCTTGTTTTTTCCACTTGAGCTCTGCTAATGGCCTAATGCCATCAGATTTCCAAATCAACACTTTGCTGCTATGTGACCTGGCTTTCCCCAGTGGCTTTCAAAGGGGCGAGGCGTTTACTGTGCATGTGGGTCAGTGTGTGTGTGTGTGTGTCTGTGTGTGTGTATGCTTGCATGTGTGTCAGCCACATGGACAATCAACAGCCACTGCATTACATAAACAGTGTGCTCGGCAGATCAGCAGTTGGCGTAATACTCAGAGGGCAAATAAAGTGGAGAAAAAAAAGCAAAATTATTCCAGAGTCCTGAAACTGTGAAAGTTTATCATGGCGCTCAGATCCAATGATTTTTAACAATCGATACAGTCTGCATAAATGATTTTAAAAACTGATGCCTTTCCATTCGTTGTCTGTTAATTTTTTATGCTCTCTCTGTCCTTCGATATAGCTCTTTTGCGGTGACGTGAACGTGTTACCATGGCGATCCCCACATTGGTGCCGAGTTGCTATGGTGCAGCCGTTACCATAAATTATGGGATGCATGTGGTGTTAGTCACATGCTTTGTGCGTGTCAGTGTTAGCCCGGGCCGGGGCAGGGCGGGCTACATTCTTGCCCGGGCCAGTATAAGAATAGTTCTGTTTGGCATTGAGAGCGTGTTAATTAAAGTTGTTTTGCATGCGCAAGTATTTGTCGTTATACGAGTTATTCAATCTGTTTCTGTGGTACGTGGATTTTTGCCAATTTGATAGTATTTGGACATTTGGTGTACGTGTGGTTTACAAGGTTTAAGGTAGCTGTGTAATAGTTGTTTTTGAAGCGTTTTATGACGTTGTATACGAGTGCTTGTGTTTTGTCTGCGTGAGAAGCGGGCGGCACGTAGCGTGAGCCCCCGTTGCCTGACTTTGATCTCCGTTGCTGCTTTTAGCTGCCGCCAGACTTTCAGGGAGTGCTTTTCACTGCCACACACAGAACAGGAGAAAGGGGAGGGTGGGGTGGGGGGTGGGATAGAGGAGACTCGAGCTAGGTTGCCGCTTGCGCTCTTGGCACGAACGTTTCGGGCTAATTTAAGCTTGCAGAGAGAGCGAGTGAGTCGTCCCTGTTTGCTGTCTAGCTCTCTGTGTAGGAAGGGTGTGGTGGAGTTAGCACAAACACGCAAGTGTCCATGGTAGGGGTTTGTTTTTCACTAATTCTTTCCTGTCTGTCTGTCTCTCTCTGTTGGCCTTGTTTTCTACCGGCCTCTTGAACTCACATTCTGTGTGGTTGAAAGGGCTTTTCTTTGCGAAGCCATGACGTAAAGTGTTTGACTAACACGTGTGTGTTTGTACGGCTGCGCAGGTGTGACGCCAACATGTGCAAACAACAGAGTTCCCGTCCTCCAGCGCTGTGGCCCGCCAGCCGACGTCCCGCAGTCCCACCGAGCAGAGGAGAAGAGAGCGAGGGACACGAAAGGGGAGGAGGAGGGGTCTGTTGGCACGGTGACGAGCAGGAAACGTGCCCTCGGTTTGGAGCTGAGCCAAGGCCACCCTGATTGCACGCAGACCGCAGAAGAGAGAGAGAAAGAGGGAGAGAGACGGACGAGAGGAGAGGACGATAACTGCGTCGCAGCAAAGAGAGCGCGACTGATTTCAGGTTGATATCCGAGCTTTTCTCTCCGTTTCCTCTGCTTTCCCGGTTCATTTTGATTTGTGTTTATTGCCGTCACATGGTCCAAAAAAACCCGGTGCCAGACATTTTCTGACCTTCTCTTTCTGTGCTCTGCCCAAAGGGCGTTTTTGGATCCAAACAGCCTTTTTTATATTCTCACAGCATATATTTTGTTGGCAAAAAGAGCTTTCTGGTAAACCTTTACATGTCTGTATGAGGGTGTGTTTCAGTGCATTTGAGTTGAAACCCATGGGTGTTTGTTTTCTTGGAGAAGACAACTCTCATAACAATAGAAAAACAATTACTGCTCTGAGTTTGCCACCCTTGAGTGTACAGGGCTGAAACAGACAATCTCATACAGGCACATATGTTCTGCTCGAATTGCGTCTAATGCATCTCCGAGACAAATGCGTTGTGATCTAATCACGCAAACCACTTTCGGAGATGGTCAGGAGGTTGTTGTGAAAATGCTAATGCATTTTAATGTGTCACAGAAAACAGTGTATAATTTCCTATTCACGTCATACATTATTAAACTTTGCTTGCTTGTGTGGCCTAGAAAGAAAACAACCATCCATTTTCGGACACTCTTTAGAAGCAAGTGATGTATGAAGTCACAAAAATCAGCCCCTCTGCTCACGAAATCTGACCACTGGAAAGTGCTCACTGGAGACTGCATGTCCGGCTGACCACTTGTGATCGGATATCACAAAACAGATGTTAACGCGAGGTGTAAACTGATTGCTTGTATCTCTCTCCACAGACGTGTGGCCGCAGCCCTCTGAGCAGGAGGTGAAGAATCTCAAGGTGTGTATCGAGTTGACGGGTCTTCGGCTCAGTAAACCCCGCCCCCTCCATCATCTCCAGGATTTGTGGGATAGACAGGGACAGCTCAACCATGACCGGCCCCAATTCAGAGCTCCTAACCTGGGATTGCCTCCCACATCCAAAACCTCTCTTCCTCTGCTCCAAAACACCAGAAGGGAAAAGCTTGACCCCTGCCCCGCAGAGCTCCAGAGAGTTGCCCCCGGTGCCCCAGCTGTGGATCGAAAGATCAGGACAAACGGACTGGAAGAGAAGGGGATGAAGAGGAAAGGAGAGGTGGAAAGAGGTTGGGCTAAAGACCAGCTGGAATATACAGAATCTGACAGAGGTACGTCTTTACTTTCCCACCTTTTTTAAACGTGTCAGGGTCTTCGCTACGTTTGCCAGGTTGTTCGATCTTTAGAGGATGTTTGTTTGGACTTTGGACTATTTGCATGACTGAGAAGTTTTCTTATTTAGCTGCAAAGCTCTTGCACCCAGACTGTTTCCCCGATCAGGTGGAGTGTGGATATTGGTTTCAAAAATCACCACCTACCCTCTATACCCTACATACTAGAACCTGCTGCCCTACTTTTTCTCACCCCACCCTACATTCTACAACCTAGAATTCACATACTATAATCTACACAGTCCTACATATCACCCCTTTTATATAAGAGACATGCGTACTATGTCCAACAATCTGCATTTTACAATCCATGCCCTGCATTTTGCATCTACATCCTCTGTTCCTTGCAATGTGTTTTAAATAGCACAATGTACACCCTACATATTACTCCCTACATACTGTGCCTTAAACCGCACATCCCACACTATTTACCCTGCATACTACATGCACACTAGGCACTACATACTACACGCTACACCTGTGAAGGGCAGGTCTGTAAAGGGTGCTCTAAGCAAAGAGTTTCTCATTTAGTTATGCAGGGCAGAGAAAGACCCAGAAGGAGGGAAATTGAGCGGAGAGACACGAGCAGCCTGCAGATCAGCCAAAACAAAGGAGACAGACAGCGAGAGAGGGAGCGAAAGGCTGTTAAAAAGGAAAAAGAACGGGTGGAAAGAAGGAGCGGGAGATAGCGGGAAGACATGAAGAGAGGGCACAGAGCGCCGAGGGTAGAGCTGAGGTGAAAGATGAGAGCAGGAGAGAGAAACGGTAGGGAAAGGCAGATTAGAGGAAAGCGGAGCACGTCGCCCCGCGTCTGCGGCTTTGGGATCGCAATAATGATTCTCGCTGATTGACAGCCGCGCACACGCTCGCACGCACACACTTCCTTGTTGGTATAAAAGCGTCGGCGAGAGAGTGAATGCCGCAGAGTAATGAGCCATGAGATTCCACAACTGTGCAAATAGCAACGTGTGTGTGTGTGTGTGACTGTGTGTGTGAGTGTGTGTGTGTGTGACTGTGTGTGTGAGACTGTGTGTGTGAGACTGTGTGTGTGTGAGACTGTGTGTGTGTGAGACTGTGTGTGTGTGAGACTGTGTGTGTGTGAGACTGTGTGTGTGTGAGACTGTGTGTGTGTGTGACTGTGTGTGTGTGTGACTGTGTGTGTGTGTGACTGTGTGTGTGTGTGACTGTGTGTGTGTGTGACTGTGTTGACTGTGTCGAGGTGTGTTGGTGGCGTTCAAAACGTTGTCTTAAATATTGACTAGTTTAGTGGGTTGCGAGAAGGACTAGTTGAGTAATTAGTCTTTAAATATGCTGGGTTTGGGTTCAGCTCACACCGATCAGACACGTTTGTCAGAGACAATGTTGACGCACGGGTCTCAAGATACGTTTTGTAAAAGTTGACACTCCGTCTTTACACTCAGAACTTTACACTTGTGTAAAATGTAAATGTTTAAGAGACCAACTAGACCACCATCACGTCCCATCCCTAAGTGTAATTAATATGCGCTATACACGTGTATCTTGGTTTTACTCGCGCTGAGAAGTGACTTAGCTGGTTAATGTAGTTTTGTGTGTGCGTGACCAGTTGTGTGCTAATAGAGGATAATATCCCCCAGATGTCCCTGTCAAAATACGTCTCCCGCTACAAACACACACATCAGCTCAGGGATTTGATACACACGCAGGACGAGGTGTGAGAGGAGAAAAACGCATGTCGCTGATGCGAAACTCTGCAGTAAGCCGTGTGTGTGTGTGTGTGTGTGTGTGTGTAAGCACACTGGTTTTGTTCTGTTGGTTTTAAAAGCATTAAGGTCTTCCCTTCTCGTTTGCTAATTGAGTGTGTCACTTGCGCTTCAGAGCAGACACACTCATCTCTGTGTGTGTGTGTGTGTGTGTGTGTGTGTGTGTGTGTTGGTGTAGGTGTGGTGAATCTGGTCTCGAGGGTCTCGGGGTAGGACTTTAATTAGCCTGTTGAAGGGGAAAAGCACTTTACGCAGACTGGAACAGTTTGCCCATGGGGGCATGTTCTCACACACACACACACATGCTGGGCCGTGCACAGTTGGTGGTCTGTGTGTTGAAGGTTCTCCGTAAGGTTCTATGGTGTGTATAATAGAACCACACATATTACTGCCTTCTATAGGGACCACTGATGCATTCTAGAGTTAGAGATGCAGGTTTTGGAAAGGTTAGTATTAGTGGTTAACTGGTATTGCTTGTTTAATGGCTGATATCTAGAGAGAAGGCTGGGCAAAAAATGTACATATATGTAATACATTTGTTAATAAATTTATCTCATTGGCTATTGCAAACAACTTTGTGATAGCCAATGAGAAGAGCACAAAATTGCATTTTTGATTAATGAACATATTTTCTCATTAATAATGTGATTTTATTTTTTTTATTAGTATTTGTGGGCAGTAATTACACAATGTACAATATTTTTAAAAACATTAAATATTTAAGAATATGAATCTTGGTTTCATATACCGAAGAAATCACATGAATTTTACACTTTACCTGTGATACAATCTGATACACTGATTCTGTTAAAAGATTCTGGTTTTCAGCCATTACAGATGACCAATACAAAATGAGCAAATATCAGTCAATCATGCAGTTAATCTGTAATTGATTAGTTGGTTCTGTGTGTTTTTGTTTGTTTTGTGGCGTGTGTGTAAGATTTCCTGTGTGTGTGTGACGGTGTGTGTGTGTGTGACGGTGTGTGTGTGAGACGGTGTGTGTGTGTGTGACGGTGTGTGTGTGTGTTGGGACGGTGTGTGTGTGTGACGGTGTGTGTGTGTGTGTGTGATGGGACGGGGGATATGATGAATAATGGAACAGATGTGGAGCGTGCTCAGTTTCAGCCGCTCTCTCTCTCGCTCGCCCGTGCCCTCGGCCTTGTGCTTACCCTTTCATCGTCTGTCTCTCTTGTTGCTCAGTTCCTCTCTCTGTTCTTACACTTTTCCGTTTCTCCTTTTCTTGTCTTTGTTGCGTTTTTTTCTGTGTTCGTTTTTTTACTCTCGTTTTTAATGTTTTGTGTTTCTCTTTTCCTCCTTCTCTACGGGTTTATGTTATCGCATCGATATGTCGCATTTGCTGCCGCTCGGGTCATGTGATGTGAAAAGGCAAGCGGACGAAAGAGGACAAATTACTGTTTGTGTATTCCCTTTCTTTCCCCTCCGTCCGCCCTTCATAACAAGACAGTCTGCCGTTGTCTGTCTGATTTACCTAACAAGCTTCT
>JAZGTK010004756.1:0-23775 GCA_036877625.1 Ambastaia sidthimunki
GTGTGTGTGTGGGAGGTACTTACCCACGTAAAGCTGGCTGTAGAGCTCCAGGCGTGTGTGTCCTTGTGTAGGAGCAGGTCGGATCTCCTTGTATTTCTGGTCTAGGGTCAGAATGGCCTCTTTGGTGTTTCTCTCGGCACTCACTCTGTGCCACTGGTCGTCATTCAGTGGGGCGAGAGATTGAACGCTCAGCTCCACTGGCCCATTTCCCACATCAAATGAGAAGGACACCACCATGGGAGCTATGGAAAGTCAAACACAATTTGTAAAAACAAATGAAATCAAAGAAGAATGACGATTTTTGTGCCCTTGGAGATTTAACTGAGTAAGATTTGAGCATTAATATTATCTGTAATAATCAGTACTTTACATCCCTAAAAGCACTTATGTTACGTTATATTATCTGAATTCACATTTCATTCATATGTGGGCAGTTTAATAAAATGGCTTATTTTATACTCAGACTTTATGCTTTCAAAACAAAGACGCAGTGTTTTAAAATGCACAGTTACCAAACCAGCTAAAGCATCAGACCGCTTAGCTCAGGTACATCATTAAAACAGCCTATAAAAATGTTTAGAGAGTGTGTTCACTATGCTGAATTCATTTCAGCTTTTTATAAGTCAGTGATAAATATTCATCCACATAAACAACCAAGATTGACAGCTGCACTCCTCGAGGATGTAACTGTATTTATAGCGGGTGGGAAAAATACAGAAAAGAGTATACTGTGTTTACGCCATGACTGCCTACAGTACGTCATTTTTGGCCGCAGAAGGAGAGAAAATCCTGCTTTAGAATCATCCACTAACACCTGGGAAACGCCAACCGTGTCCTCATTTACCCACAATGCACCACTCCTCTCTGAAATAAAGACTAAAGCGCTGTTACTGCGTGCACTACCAGGGAAGCTTTATTTTACAATTAAAAATGTGACACAGGTTTGATTATATATGCATCACACAAATGCCAAGATAAACTAAATCCTGCCATTTGCACTGAGGCGAAATCATTTAAAAGGATAAACCTGGCTTATAGTCAAACATATCTCTGAATTCACTGGGCCGACAGGCTCCATCTGGAAGGGGTTACTATGGAGGCACAGATGCTGAAGGCGAGAGCTACAGTAAATTGGACCTGCTTTGTGCTGGCAGTGCGGTGAGCCCGCAGTGATATCCGGCCGCTGCTATTGTCACCAGTTTAGGAAGTGAACAGAAGTGCTGTGATATGATGAAAGTGTTTGGCTAGGAACTCAAGTGCACTACAGTGTCAGTGAGACAGTCGACAGTCCAGAAAGACAAACTCAACCTATGTGAGACTTATATTCTGCTTAGGCTGTAACTGTCTGGACTCAATGGCTGGACACCCAGATACACTCTCACAATGCCCATCTGAAACTGCACACTGGCTGTTTATTTAAACCATCATAGGTTTATCAGACTGATTGTTAAATCGGAATGCTCGGAATGCTTAATATGGCACACAGCAGTGCCAAAATCAAAAACAAAAAACACTTTTTTTTATTAAGCTTGACATCTGCCCTCTGGATCAGATTTTCAGTGTCATTAAACCTTTTAAAAAGCCATTTTTTAATCATTAAAACAGTGTATCATTCATTTGTCTAACTGAATCAATTTCACTCTGAACAAGTATCTCAAAACAACAATATAACAAAATAAAAACACACCAGATACAAAAGCAGCTGTAAATAACACACATGAAATGCTTCAATAGAACTCATTTTAAATAATTGAAAGGTCACTGTTACATTAAACAGCTACCTGCTGTGTACCGCTTCATATTAGTTTGCCAACATTTAACAATACTCGTTTCCAGAAAACTAAATACAGATCTGATACAGCTGTCTGCAGATTGCTGTTTTTAATTTCTGCATTAGCTCTGATTTAATTTCTAATCCTGCTGCACAGATGCTACACAACCCAACACTTGCAGGAAACTTTTTTCACGACTCACAATCACACAGACATTTCCAATTATGATCCATATACTCTAAAGTCTTGCTTTATGTTCTTCTAACCATGTCCTTCATGAGCCTCTAAGCGGTTTTGGCAGGTGTGTTCCTGCTTCGGTCACTAGGGGGTGCTGTTTCACTGTTCATTAGATGCAGATGTGCAGAAAGAGGAAATGAGGAGTTGAAGAATAGCGTTCCGGTGTCATTTATAGAGCCACCTGTTCAGGTCACATTCTGAAGTGGAGGGTAACACTGACACGGTCAGCCAGAGCTCTAACCTGTGGCTCTGTGCCATGAGACTAATCTGTTCCATCAGAACAGTTCTACACAGTTTTAGCTCAGTTACTCACACACATGCATACATACATTTATGTTATGTATTTGAGCCAACATATTATATTATAATGTGTCCATTTTTCTGGTTAATAATTTAGTCCAATATAGACAAGAAAGCATAATGAACAATGATATCAGAGACAAGCAGAGATAAACACATTTAAGCAAAAGCGACAAAGAGAATTAATATAAATGTGTAATTAAAATAGAAAATGATGTCATTATTTACTCAACCTTATGTCATTTTAAAGCTATCTGACTTTTGAAGGAATTTTGAAGAATTTAAGTCATTCTTCCTCCAGGGAATCACAATTAATGAGATCTGGAGTTTCTAAACTGATAGAAAAATACTATAAAAGCATTCTAAAGCAATTTGAGAGATTGGTGTAAGGAGCAAACTGAGATTTAGTCATTAACTGGACTCGCCTGGTTCAACTCACTGATCCTGTTGTAGCAATTAACAGCTCACTGGAGGAAAATATCAATGAATAATCATTTCATTTCATTCAAAAGGTACCATATGACTTCAGATGAATACAGCACACAAGTTGCAGGGATTTTTATGAAATTTTTATGGTGCCTTTGTGTCTATTTTGAAGCTTGGACGCTCCAGTCCCAATTCATTGTAAATTTATGAAGCAAAAAAAACAACCACCATACTTCTAAAATTCCTTGTGCAGGGAGAAAAAGTTGTGTAAATGATGACCATTTGAACTGTTGGGTGAGCAATCCCTTGAAAACACACAGAAGCAAACAAGCCTTTTTTGGGAGTGTGCAGAGTTTGGGTGAGAGAGATTGCAAATCAAATCATAAAGTGTGTGAGAGAGAGAGCGAGAGAGAGATATGAAGAGGGCAGTGCTGGCAGGTGTTTGGTTCAGACTAGGGCTGCTCCACTGTTCTCAGCCCTCTGATCCCTGTAATTGAATTTACTGCACTTGGCCAGCCAGCGTTGAGCAGGACTGTGCCACTGTTCTTGTGGAGTTCATTCATTTATATGTGTGCACTTGTTTATATGTGCAGACCGTTCCTCTGTCCACAACTGTGGCTATTCAGCTGATCTGTTCTTACATTTACCAGGAAAGCCAAACAAAACCAACAAGCCAAATGGCAAAACAGTAAAAATGGGAGGCAGTAAATACAATTAGAGAAAGAGAGATACTCTGATCTATAAACCAGCCATATGTCCTGCTATACTGGTCTTGCTCGTTTGATAATGTAAAACAAAAGGATATTTTAGGGAACTGCACCCCTTCAAAGGCTGATGGTTTTTACATCTATTTGTCGATGTATTACGTGAAAGCTCTCGACTCTCATGCAGTCGGTCAGGTGCTCTGAAGAGTCATGTTGCGGTTTCTCCCTCAGGCCCCCAGAGAGCCTCCACTTCATTAAAGATGCATCAAAGAGACTCTGAGACTCTTCCTCCATTTGAGTCCACAGAGGACCAAAGTCATCTCCACATTCATCTAACCGCCTGAGCTGAGTGAAGAACAGAGCTTTGCTCTGAAATAAAACAACACTGTTGGGAAGATCTGACAAGTCCAGCAGTCAAATCCATCTCCAGTTAGTGTGAATGCAAGAGATGCTGCCTGACTTAATAAGCACATGTACCAAAGGAACTTAGGAAAGTCATAACAATTGGTATGTTAATTCGTTAAAAATAACATTTCTCTGTAAGCCTAATTGAAAGTTTACTGCTCCAATGTTTTGATGGGAAAAAAACGCCCTTTAAAGAGAAAGCACAATTAATTTAAATTTGTACATGAAAGAATCTTCTGTAATTAAACAGGCTGCTTTGGAAAAACTCCAAACACAACCAGAGTGCAAATTTACTGCATACATACGAGTGAATCCAGCTGGAGCTTGAAAGCTTCATCTGCATGACAAAGTATAAAACATGAATTGGTAAAGCTTGATATGTTAACGTTAGAGAAAGAGAGAGAGAGAGAGCGAGAGAGAGAGACAGAGAGAGAAAGATTACACAGTCTCCAGTTATGGCTTTTTGTCATAGTTTGACAGCTCATGGTCACCATTCACTTTCTTTGTATGTAAACCTCCTGTTCAATGGCATCTACAGAAGAAATGCTTGAGGGGGAGTAAACAATGAGAGAATTCTCATTTTGGGGTGATCTATCACTTTAAATCTAAGTGATGATTTGAAATCAGAAATGAATATTCAATGGCAAGTTGTTGTCATTTGAGGCAAATATTCCTGGAGCTTTGAGATGGGAAAGAGTGGAAGAGAATATATAAGCTGAAATAGACCAGAGAGGGCAGACAGTGGGCGTCCACCAATCACTCACTCATCCTCTGAGAGATTGCAGAGAATGTTCTAGATTGAGCCAACAGAGGGCACCAGCAGAAAGAGAGAGATTACAGATAAGCATGAGTTGTTTTTTAAGGAATCAATGGGAAAGACTAATTGTGAATCTGAAGACTGTAGTGTATCTCCAGACCTCATTTGCAGTCAACACTTCAGAGGTGACATTTTGATATTTTTTGAGGGTGTACCGGGCAGATAAACCTCCAGAATATCCTTTTAACTTAGGAGGGAAAGTATGTAAGGTAAATTGGCGTTTGACACACATACTAAGATACAGGCTTTATCTTTCAAAGTTGTATTTCAAATTTTCAAACTTTTCAATCTGGATAAAGGTCAGAACCTACTTAAAAACATTTATACTAAAAGGGATTTTTGGAAATTTACCACAAATCTTGTCAAGTTAACACATTAACCGATTAGATTAATTCAATCATTTAACAAATTAAAAATTACAAAACGTTACACAAAAAGTGTGTTCACACAATGTGAACACAATTATGACAATCACTTCATCTAACTGAAGTGACTTAGAACAAATTTTTGTTTTAACTACACACTTTGAGATCAAATCGACTATTCCAAAAAAAGTATTATTATGTTATTTCATAATAGCAAAACAAACAACAACTTCTATTCAAAGCTCAAAATTTAGCATGAAAAATGCTGCACCATGCCAGAAAGACAGGGCGAATGATCAACATGACTGAAATTAAATCCCCACTCTTGACTCTTCTTAGCAAACCCTGCGTGATGCCCTGCACTCATTTCATGCCTCCATTTTCAGTCGTTACTGAAGAAAACCAGGCAGACCAAAATAAGGAAGTAGGATTAGGAGTTGAGGCATAAATCGATGAGACATAATGGAAGGCTAAAAAAAAGGCATAGAGCTTCAATTTCATGATCGCCACTTCTGCCTACACACACACACACAACTGGCCTGAATACGGCCTTAATCTCACACACAGGCCTGCAGCCAAGGCTGATCACTCTTCTTTTCAGGAAGGATTCATGCAGAAGGTGAATATCCAGCTTTAGAGAAAAGCTCTGGAGTGTTTACACTGCGTCCTGCAGGTGATGACCTACCGGTGCGGTCCACAAGATAAGACATCCAGGCTTAAACTCAGACACTGATACACATGCAATAGTATGCATGCACTTTGAACTTTGCTTTTGCTGTCTTCATTGGAATCGGTTTCACTCTGTTACACAACATGCTCATGTGAATGGAAAAAAAGTGCATGGGAACCAGATGATATTGCTCAGACTTTGCTTCTTAATAACTCAGGACACTTTAATGGAGCTGATAATTACTTTTTTCTTTATCTTCCTTTGCCATTCAAATGGCAGTTGTTGGCGTGATGTAAGGGTACAGAATTTTAAAATAATGTGGACAGCATAGTGCACATACAAAATACCTGATTACATAGTTAAATAAACTGTTAATAAAATCTGTGACATTTTCAAAATGTTCTCTTTCGAATATCTAGAGAAGCGATCTGACAATACTGAGTCTCTTTTTAGTAGACAAACCTAACAAGCATAGAACAACTACTAATAAGTCTCCAAATGCTTTTTATTTAATCTAGTTAGTAGGTGAGAAATAATTGAGACTTGAAAAGGATTTTTCTCAGTTAAGCAGAAGCTGAAGCTGGAGCTGAGCAGAATTCTTGAGTGAATATGGAAGCTGAATATGGAAAGCGAGCACATCTGTCAGGCACTCTTCACGGATGCCAATAACTTCCTGTTCTCTGGAGGACAGAGCTAAGTGCTAATAGCTTCCTGTTGCCCCACATTCTTATCATGCCAGGTTCATTCAGGGCCACTTTGTATGCATCCATGCCCAGCAAGCCGCCCAAACACTCAAAGCCGAGAGTGGCGTCTTCTCCACAGATGGGCCTGTAGACTTTTACATGTGCTGTGTGCATAATGCCCAGTTGGCTGTCCTTTCCAGCGCTCCTGCGTCAAATGATTGATGCTGTGCTGTCACCAGTCTTTGAGAAAGCACTAAGCGAGTCGCTGTTCTCTCTGCTCGGTCTCACCTGAAGCTTTTTTCTATTTTATTTAAACAAAGGAGCGACGAGAATGACCAAAGGAAGGGTAATGCAGCAGGGTGTGAAAATAATGAGTTTTGTGTGGATTCAGGAACAATTTGGTAAATACAAACGCAGGGGACGCGACGTCCTCGCACGAACCCGGGCATTTAGGCCGCTCGAGCCCCCGAGTTGAGGACAGGGAGGCTGCAGGAGGTGCAGGTCTCAACAAATGAAGCCAGTAAGCTGATTTCCTCCCTCCTTCCTCAGAGCCCTTAAGAGATACAGCTGGCTAAAGGACACACTCCTGGCTCAGAATCGGGTGTGAGTGTGCACGCGTGTGGGTGTAAGAATTAAGGGTATGATTTCCTGCTGTCCAGATGATAGAGTCCATAGAGGAACGTTTATGAAATGAAGTATTTTAAGACTTAAAGAAACAGTTTGTTCAAAATGGAGAACTCACTCATGCCTTTTAAAAACTACATGATTTACGTTAGTGATTTACGTGATTCATAATGGGAAGTTCTTTTCCATACAATGAAAGTGAAAGAAACAGGGTTGATGCTGTCAAGTGTACACACACACGACATGTATATGTTTTATATAATACACACACACACACACACACACACACACACACACACACACGACATGTATATGTTTTATATAATACATACACACACACACACACGCACACGCACACAAACACACACACACACACACACACACACATATATATGACAAGTAGTTAAAAAGTGTAGCTACTATTTTGAGTCTTGTGTCACGTTTGAGTCTTGTGTCACAACAGCATTCAAAGATTTACACATTTGAGTAAAACATTGCAGAGTGAAAAATTGTTCCACAACAATCAGCCACTTCAGGAAACGTGAAACACTGTGTGAAACACAGGATTTATCCGCGCTGGTGTATTACTGTGTTCCAGATTGCCTGTTGTGTGGTAAACAGTGTGAAAGCAACACACCGTTTGCCTCACAGGGTGCAAACCCAATCTTCCCCCAACAAATTCCTTATTTTTACTTTTTATTCATCCCTGTCTGTACGAACAACTTATCTAACCATTTAAATGCTCAGCTTTGTTGCCACATCTACAATCCAGCTGTTTTTGAGCAAAAAGGCTGATTTCAATAAACAGAAATTGGTAAGTAATTACACAGCCTGTGTTAAGCCTCCGAAATGTCTTTTGTCTCAGAGCCTCGATTTAAATTCAAAGGAGAACAATCAGCAGCAAATCTGAGGCGAATGTCTCGTAATCAGGGCCACAAACAGAGACCTAATCACAATAGCCAGACGCACCACAGAAACGAACAGAGGACACATGCAATGAGAGGGTTTCAGGTAGCATTAAAGTACCATCTCAGCACTTATCATTCCCCTGCAGTAAGTGCATAACCGCGATTCACACGGTAAGAACAGCCGGAGAGAAAGTCGTGGAGGGCTCAAGGTAATGAAAGGAAGATGGATGTACAGGGATGTAGAGAAAGAGGGAGAAACAAAGAAAAACAAAAGAGAGGCTCTTACATTTCAACTCCAGACGAATGAAATCCGTGTTCCCGAGGTTCTCCAGGAAGACGCCGTAGGGAGCAGAGGTCTTGAAGTAAAAGGAGATGTCAGCACTTGTTTCTCCTTGAAAAGTGGAGAAGTGGAGATATGAGGACGGGGTGTTGAAGGACGCAGCGTTCCAGTAGCTTCCTGTTAAAACAGAGCAGGCAGAAGTTTCAATTCTGTAACTGAAGTCTGCACTGAAGTCCTCAAACTGATGTGTCTGCAGAAAACTGTAAAAGTTTGGGACAGAGTATAAACTAAATACAGATTTTTTCTATACTCTTTTAAAAAAGTAGCTGGTGGTCTGCCACTGCTATAATCCAGATGAAGCACATCATTTGCATATATTGCAGATAAATTGCATCTCACTTAAAAAAAAGTTTTGACAACTATTGTACTTTGAATCAAATTACTTCTGACTCTAAAGTGAAAAAAATAAAAGTGTCTAAAAAAAACAAAATTATGCCTGTTATACTGAGGATACTGTACAGCAACAGATATAGATATAGATTAGATTAGTATAATCTGTATTAGATTAGTATAAACTAAATTTGAGCAGGTAATTGTTGGTTCTTATAAAGGGGGTTGTGCTACAACAGGTTAAAACGTCATGAAATTCACAAATAAAACTATATCTGACACAACATCATAAAAACAACAATTCAATCACACGTCAAACTGTTCTCAGATATCTGAACGGAAGGGAACCATTCAGTGCTGTAGTGGTTCCTATTATTACTGCAATGAATATTGTGTGAATGTCTATGTGTATGTGGCTGAAAGGGAATGAAAGTCTCTTGTCCAAGATTCATTTCAAAGCCAGCTTTCCAACACCTCTCTCTTCCAATAGATTTCACAGTTTGACACCCACCTAACGTGTAATAGCGCTGCTTCAAATCCCCATTTAGTCGAGGGGAAGAGACCAAAATAAAGTGTCATGTGTCTTGACATGATGAGTGCTGTTTCAGGTTAGTGAGGTATTTTGGGTGATAGTTGAGCTCAGGATAAAGTAGCAGATCACTCACGATCAGAAGTAAGTTTGAGTTAAACTCCTACCCAGCTAACAATTTTGTTACAATTCTGTAGCATTTCCATTAATAGCAAACGTTAAAAAAATTTATTTTCAAAGTTCTAGGAACTTTTTTATGTTGTATTAACATTATTGCTTGGTTTATTTTCTTCAAATATTTTTTAAATTCTGTAAAGTTTTTAAAACTTAAAAGTAATGTTTTAATATATAACATTAGAAAAGTTCTACTAATGTTACAGCAAGAACATCTAAGAAAACATTAGCCAACGTTCTGTGAACGTTCCCTGTTAACTGGGTGTATTCTCACAATATATCTGAGGGAGGTTTTTAGAAATACTCTGGCTGCCCTTAAAAAATAAAATAACAATAACTTACTCCAATATTTTATGCATTTTATAGTTGACAATCTACAACAAACTAATCACATTACTGCAGTACAGACAGCTGTAGCCCAGTTCCAGTTGTGTCCCAATTACTACAAAATATGAAATTGTACAGTGTTACTACTGTACATATGAATTACCACACAATTATTACAGTACTGTTCATAAACCCAATCTATCTGCACTGCACTATATACTGCTGAATCTGCAATTTATTTTTTCATAATGCAGTACCACATATAACTGCATGTTTTTGCATAGATTGCAGTAATACTAATCACTGTACCAGTTTTATCGCAGTTTTACCGCAGCTCATTACTGTAGGGGTGGTGTTATTGAGTAAATACACACGTGGGAGACAGTCAAAAAAATAACATGTGTTGTTCCCGCATTTAGCGCTGAGTTGAAATATCTCCTTTTACAATTAAAACAGCATTTGCTTTACCGCCTTTTTGCATCTACAGTTTAAGTTTTGCAGTACTGTTGCAATAAATAAATGGAGGAGCATCTGACTGAAATGATATGCTACTTCGTTTGAGATACTGGCTAAAACAAAAACAGGACGTGATAGACACACTTGGAAACTCGCATACATGTAGACAGACGCCCATTAATAATGACTCGGATCAGATTTATTTCAGACTTTTACTGTGGCTGTGTTTAAATCAGAGGCCTACATAATGTTGCCTCTGTCTGCTGTAATGTCATGCATAAAACAGAAGTGTATGGAGAGGAAGAGGGCAGAGGAGAACGAATAAAGGAGCTCAGGAGGGAGGGAAATTTAATGTGATGAAGAGGAACATTGTGACAACAGGAGGGAAAGATATTAGCGGATGGTGTCATCCGAGGACACATGGAAACAGAGAGACAGAGTAAAAGAGAGAGAGAGAAAATGAAGCAAGAGAGAGATTAAAGTTTTGTTTCATTTCAATAATGAATCTGAAGATACCTGCAACATACTTACTACATTAACTTCATACTGAATAAAACAATGCTTTCTTGTTACATATGTTAATATTTTATTTATTATAACAAAACTCAGACGTTAATTTCAAGGAGGGCTTTAATACCTGAACTAAGCTCCCCTTGAGTCTCTCATCTAATGCAGGACCCTTTAGAGTTTGAAATTTGGCATCTTTACTCATGGGCAACCAGTTTCACATCTCAGCCAATCACCTGCGCAGGAAATGCCATGTGTCTAATTACCCTGGAGCCACAGGAAAAACGCCCCTGTATGCTGAGAACACGGCTGATGGCACCATCAGAACACAACACAGAGTCCTCAGCCGTGACATCAAACACACAGGAACAAATATAAGTCCATGTCACCCCTATAAGTGTCTATAAAACAGCAGGCATGGGTTAAACATGAAATAATAATAATAATAATAATAAAATGAAATAATAGTAATAATATTTGAGATATATGTTGTTTACAAAAGAAATGAATTTTGTTTTTGTGTACAGACTGCACAACAGCAAGTATGTTGTTTATTGTCTTCATATTCTTTTGGTGCTCAGTCATTTTGTTTCTAATTTCTTATGCCATGTTACTGTGAAGTCAACAAGCCAACGTTTCACTTCATCAGCATCAATGAGTCAAGGACTCCCACCTTTACTTCCTGACAGCCACCTATCCCAGAATTCTAAGTGCCTTCTATACCAAAACAAAGCTGACAAATGTCAACGAATGTTTCTTCCTTTTTAAGCACAGAAATGTCTGCTTGTACTGTGAATAAATCCCCAAGCACCACCGTGTTTCTGTGAACATCCACTGCTGTGCTGGTAGGAGGAGAATGGGAAAGGACCACGAGGCCATGAGGGAGGTCTGGGCTTATCACAGCAGCGCAGAAACATGTCTGCATCCAGATTTGATTTCAGTTCTTCTGCCTGTCCATTAACACCCAATGTTCCGGTTTGTACTCGTTCATCAGACATCAAATCTGTGGAATTTTCAAAGGGCGGAGATGTTTCTGGAATAAAAGCGAGACATCTGGCACATGGAGGTTGATTGAGTGGGACTCCTACCTAAAACAAACCCCATGTTGATCCTGCAGATCCTTGTCTTCAACAAAGGACTACAATGTTTTGTTCAAAGTGGATCATCTCAAACATCTCATTTTCACGCATGCTACTTCTGGTTCGTATTGTTTTTTAGTTTTAAACAATGTCCAAATGTAATTTTTTTTGGCTGATTTAATTATTTTGCAGTGTTCTTCAGCTGTGACAAAACAGAGTAATGTTTGAGGGTTTCTTGTGTGTTTCACTATAACAGAATCAAGGACAATACAAGCAGACCTGTTTGGCTGTAAAGATCCTATAATTTTAAGCACTTCAAAAAGCAGTCTGGTTAACACTGATGCATAACCCTGAAAAGTATTAGATTCAAAGCTTAGCCTCTCAGAAGCAAAAAAGGTGACTCTACTTTAAATTCTGCAAATTTCTGGCCAGTTTTAAAAGCTACTTTTACCAACAGTGAGTTTATTTCAGTTGACAAAATATGACAAACACACATGCGCACTGTTAATATGCTGAGTGTGCATTTTGTCTGCCAAAGGTTTCATTCAGCAAACATACTTCACACACCAAAGAAGAAAACTCTGTCATAACAGCAGTTCTTTTGATCGGCACACAGGAAAAAACTGCTCCTCAGACAAACCAACATGAGTCACATCTTAAGAGAGAGAGATGGGGCCAGTAAATGGGAATGTACTGGCATATATGGATACAAGACTAGAGGCAATTCCAGGCCAAAGCCAAAAACATAGATGATGTTGGCTGTGGATACAAGCACACAGACCCTTTCCTGTGATTTTAAACACTGTAATCCTCAGTGATTATTCAAGCGAAAAAAAAGAAAGTAGTAGAAATATAAATAATACAATACAAGAAAGTCATCTCAACTCCCAACACCTTATGGATTGTATAGTTTTGTCCCACAGTTTCTATAGGATCTATAGGGTCTAGACATCTACTTAAACATATATTTTCTTGATGTTTCGCTAAATGCAACTATTCAACTAGAACTTTATAGATAATTATTCGTACAGTCTGCAATGTGGAAAAAAATACTTCAGTGCTATATATATATGTCATATCTTACCAATCTTACCACTGATGCTATATTTACCATAATGACATCTGAAACTTAAAAATTACTTTAAAATGTTTGTGTTTGTTTTGTATTTTTTGCAAAGCTGCTACAAATCAATAATTCGTATTGTAGTTTAAACTGATTTGAATCCTCTGAGTGGCTTAGTGACAATGTGGTCAGTCTGTTAGGAGAAAATAAATATTTGGAAATGCATTTCCCCCTGAAAGTATTCAGTCAAGTAAATATTTGTTTTTGCACAGACTTTTCAATATGCTTTGTGGCTTTTCACACTGAAACGAGATGAAATGAAGCAAGAGGTCTCTGATGAGCACAATGCTGTTGAGGTGATAAAAGTAAACATGTGACTGAAATCTCATTTATCAGAAGCACAGATGCTGTTTACTTTACTCAGACCCCAGGAGTGTGACGGGGTTGAAGTGTGTTAACAGGTGCCAAATGAGGAAGTCCAAATAGGTCCGTCCAACTGAAGTCACAGAAGAGTCACTGATGAGCAGAAACTGCGTCTTTAAAATCTCGGGCAGCCAAAATATTGCTTACAGCATTTATATTTTTTCATGTATTTATTATTCAAAATAATGGAAATTGTTTGATGGGTTTACTGATAAAAGATCAAAGGAAACAATAGCTGCTCTAGATGAACGTACTGCAAAATACCGTAAATAGTATAAATCTCTTGGTTTTAAATTTACAGTAATTTCATCTTTGTCTATTTTAAGTTCACTTAAAGAAGGAGAACCATTTGAAATAATGCTTGTACTTAAAGGAAACATAATTGAGAACTCCATTAAGTCTCTTGAGCTGACAGAATAACCTCCCAGCAATAACATATTTCCTCTGGGCAAATTATCATGGTTAATGTCACAAGCTTGCCTGCATCCGCTTACTGACCCAGAAACAGTGCGGCATCTTAAATATTACTTAGACGTTTTACGTTATAACTGCATTTTTCTAGATGTTTGTTTGTTCTCAAGTTTAAATGCAATTTTGAATCTAATTTTCGGTCCAGTCTCAGACTCTGGGGCCCCACTGTATAAAAAATAAAACAAAAATGTTTATGCAACACATTATCAGTGACATTCGTGCAACGAAATCTAAAACGACACACACTGTATGAACCTGCTGTGAAGAACATTTATTTGTTGCCATTTGCAGATTCTGTGTCTCAGCTCAAACAGTCACAGCAATAAAGCCAAACTCTCGGTATGGGGTACAGCAAAACACACATCAGTGTCTGGTTATTTGGCCCTCTTTCAGAATTGCAATCGCGTTGATGCTACAGTGGTGAGTGGGTGCACATTAGACCACTCTTGTGCCGGCCAGCTGATCACAAGCTCTCTCAGGCCTCTGTTAAACAGTGGACTCCACTGAGACTGAGCTCAAAGACCAGTCTAATTCACACACAATTTTTATTTGACATTTACTGGGCACTTGCTTCTTCTTTAAAGTCATCTTTCTCTATTTCCGTCTCTTTCTCTCTAGCACCGGGCAAGTGGCCCTCGACTACTTCAACAGTATGAGCCACACTTGTAAACACAGCACAGGGTGAAATACAGACACTGTGGGGTCCAGAAGTCTGATAACCCTAACGCTAAAGAACACAACTCAGCTCACCTGAAACGGACAAAGCAACACTGTACTTACCATGAACACTGAACACTATTATATTAACAAAGGGCCAGGGTAGAACAAACAGAGGCATATCCTGGCGGTCAGAAGGCATTAGAGTCAGTTACTGGATTACATGGTTTTAGTGCTCTGACGTTTGATTGACAGATCAGTAACTAAGACCTGTTATTGACTGTGCGCTGTTACCTGCTGTCAGTCTTTATGATATTCCTGTATGAGGACCATAATTAGGCTGTTTTTTAAAGTGTGTTCACAATGTCAAATGCCTGCAATGGGAAGTTTGGCTTGTAGGTGAAAGAACCAGCAATAACACCAACAACAGTTTGGGACATTAAAGGGTTAAATCTGGCTGAAACCACACATGCTAGGTCTTTTTAAATCAAGGGCCTAGTGTTTAAATATATATCATCAGATGTAGCCGGTCCCCACAGGTACGATTCCTTGTATTGCTTCTTACAATGAGTTGCAAAGCATCATGGGAAATAGGAATAAAATATAGTGTGTAAGAGGTGGATATGGTGCCTGGTGTATAATGTCGACAGAAAAAGCAGTACAAGAGTAACCGCTATGGTTCCTCAGCTACAGCTATTATATTGGAAATACAGTGAAACCTGCAGCCTTTCACGTCAAAGCAAGTTCTCCACAGTGAGCCAAAATGACTGCGTTTCTCCTTGCTTACCCTGAGGGCTGACCCTGAGGTAAGAGAGAGAAAAATTGAGTTTTGGAAGTGCGAATGGTCTCGGATGTGTTTGTAGGAACTGGATCTTGTGATTCAGTATTTGAATATATTTGAGGTGACCCTGCTGCTTCCCACAGTCATTTTATACAAACAATACCTACTCTGTTCTTTATTTCCAACCCTTTTTGGTGAGGTGATACGGGAATAGAATGTTCTCCCACAGAAATTCTTCTATTCCTCCTAATTTGCTGAAATGTCAAGCGTGTGTTTTCGGATCTGTGCATTCCTAGCATTCGGGGCTGATTTAGGACTGGCATTTTTTAAAAAAACATAAAGAGCATAATCTAAACAGAAATAAGAAGAGCGTACCAGAATATTAAAATTCTCCCATCATTAACTCATTTTAAACCTGCAACGTAAAATGATTATTTTAGTGCAACAAACAAATAATATTTTTTAGCAGAACCATTCTGTTGCTGATGCAAGAAAAGCAAAAAGTGACCAAAAAACACCATAAAAGTACCAAAAAAGTAGGACGGAAGTCTTCTTCTGAAGCAACACTATAGCTTTAAGGAAAAGACTGAAATTTAAATAGTACATATTTTCTTATAATCATGTCTCATAGATAGTCCTGTCAAATTTTAATTGTAAATCAGCCATGGCCGAGTGAGCTGCTTGTTAGTCCAGACGTGACTTAAGCTTCGTTAAAAACATGTATTACTTACAAAATACTCTAAAATGCTTGTTCCACTGTGCAATGATCTTGACTGTCTGATCACTATAAGGCACTTACAGTCCCTAAATCCAGCTAAACCCTCTTGACAAGGCGGAATTCATTTTTTTGCTCATCTATTATTTGACAAGATTTGTCGCAGTGTGAGTCCAGCAAATGGCACCTTTACAAAAGGCCGCTGGAATGGAGGTCATTAAAAAGTGTTTACTGGTGGCGCAGTGATGAATCGAGCAGAACGATGTCAGATTTTTACACTCGTCTCATTAACTATGATAGTTAACCTTTGTCTGGGTCGAGGGCAGGCGAACAAAAACAGTTGTCTAAATCGCACCATGCGCTCATTAATGCGAATAAAAATTGTCCGCACACAACCGGATAAACTGGAAACGATATTCATTTTGACACTTGACCAGCAAACTCTGGCAGGACTTGAGAAACAAACATTGTTTACAGAGAACATCAAAATTATTTCAGAGATGGACCCCTGCTGTTTACACACTATGCACTAAGATTCATTTTTCTTCATAAATTAGGAAACTGTCATTTGTTATTACAAAAGTTGATGTGGAATTTCATCAAGTGCTCATGAGCAGCTGCGCTTCTGTGCTGTTCGCACAAGCACTCGGTGGATTCTCTCTGTGTCAAGAGCACTCTGGAGATACGATTTACAACTGAGTCACAGGCAAGTTTATACAGCGTTTCAGTTAGAAATGCAATTAATTTTTTCCATGCGTTTTAAGAGTGCTTCAAATCAACATATTCTGGTTCTGCCCAATGAAGCAAACAGCTTCTCCTATGAGATGCAGAAAAGAAAAAAGATAAAAGAAAATAAACTCATGAACAGATAAATTAAAAAAGAAATCTATTTGTTTTGGTTAAAAATAAACAAAAATGGTTATTGAGCAAATATAAAACAGCTCATTGTTCAAAACTCCTTACCCAAATTTATAATAATGATTTAGAATTTGAGCTGTTGTATCCGATTTTACAAAAACATGTCAGTTTGGCTTAATTTGATTTTAACATATGTCAAGAAAAGTATGTAAAGTAAGTTTACCTAAAGTAACAGGGATTGCAAATGAGAGGCAAAAGTTACAGATTGCTGCTTTAAAGCAACTTGTCGGTCCTATCACGAATAACAAATAAAATGGCAATTTTAAATGAAAAATACACACCTAAAGTAGGCACAATAATAATTCTGAGTTCTGGAAATTGTATACTGGCTGCTCTGGTTATTTTAGATTAATAAGAGACTGGCTCACCTGCTAATGAGCATTCGAATATGGTTCTGATGATGACATCATAAACAGCAGGCTGGCATTTCAACTGCAGACACAGATACCTTTCACAGTAATTCACTTTAAGTGTCTAATAGACCCGGGCTCAGGGTGATGTTTATAGATTTCATATGCATGTAAAAGTGACATCCGTAAGAGATTGAATGGCAAGCTGAATGCTTCTTTTTGGCTGATAAAGATAGATCTGAGACCTTTCTGGGAATCTGGGAATGCGACACCCATCAGAGCCTGAATTAGGCCGTCATTAGTCTCCAGGTGCAAGCCAATCACGAATGCATGAAAAACTGCGCAGAGAACATCACCACGGTTCAATGACTCTGTAACTAAGCAACACTGAACGTTCTCATCCCAAATGATAATTTACTGACCAATCTAGCCGAAATCCATGCTCTTGCAACTATTTCTGATTAATCTTTTCATCCCCTTCTGCCCACACATCCAGTTTGCATCATCTCTGTTTAAATACTACGCAAGCAAAGACGGAGTGATTTCTGCTTATTTCGTGGTATTTTGGGCACAAGAAGCTGGAAATTGAGGGGACATAATAGTTCAAATGATTTTAGATTTTTCTGGACCGCTGGATGCATTTCCATCCTATAATTAAGTTGTTGAAGCCCTGGTAAGACTCTTTTTCTTGGTAAGGCACTAGGGCAAAAAAGTTCCCTGGCATATGCCGCAGGGAAATTATGGGATATTTCCCAATGATAAACTGAGTCTAACTCAAGCCATTCATATTGTGAGCTCCTTAACTTTAATGAGTTAATCATTAAAACCCTAAATAGTCAATGCTGCTATCATGCCCCCAATTGCACTGTGTTGAACTTAATTTGATACTGTGTAGCCGTGCAATATTCCATTCAATTTCTCCATAGTTGGAGCATGACCGATTGATCGGACTCTGGGCTGACCCCGCATTTAAGTTTTAATAGTGGCTAATACAACATTTTGGCAATGAAGATGGAACCACCTATCAGCGACGTAGCTCAGTTAGCCATGAAATGTCTTGATACAAACCAATTGCAATTACAAAACCAATTCGTGAGTCACATAATTCCATGCAGAGGATAAATCTTATCAATCAAAGCCTATACAGAAAACTATTCAGATGTAAAATGCCTAATGCATCGTAATGAGACGTGTGCAATATTTTTCACGTCTTGTGAAATGGCCACCACATTGCACCCAGCACATTCATTTATAATTTCCACCCACTGCTTAGTTAATAATACAAGACGGCAATATCGCATTCCTCCATCACTGACAGGTTATCTATCTCAATTAATTTGCAAACCAGTCAGTGGTCTGAAACTGCCGGTCTAAAGCCACAGTACATCAAGCTGTGTCATTAAACCACCATTTTGTTTGTTATCTTTATTTTTTCTTTCTCTTTGATATTAATTAATATTAATTATGCTACCTGATGGAGATGATGGTGTTTGTCCCCATGGCACAGCAATAGAAACTAATTTTATTTAAATAAATGAGAAAAAGTTTGGCTATAAAGGCTTTAAACTCACTGAACTCAGTTGTCCAAAATATTCACCTTTGTCTCCAGCCAATGCTGTGAGTTCAGGGGTGAGACTATTAGGAATGACAAGAAATATAAAAAAGAAATATACAAGTTTAATTTCCAAATCTAATCAATCAGTAAGAAGTTACATTTCTAACTAAATTTCTTTATTTAACTAAATGTATTAAATTTATACAGCTTTACAAATGCCTTGGTTTCCTCCCTTATTTTTTTAAAACAAGGCTCAGATAACCACATTGCCATTCAGTCTAGCATTATGCACACAATTACCTAATTTTGACACTTTGCAGTAAATAAATAATAAGTGCAAAACTCTTTAGGGGATTGCTGGACCCATGCTGCGAGACATTCACAGATTTCAATAGAAACCCAATGGCAGCAAGACCACCATTATATCTGCTTCCTGCTGCAAGCCCACAGGAGCCACCCGGGTGGGGTGTAGACTGTCCAGAGGCCTATAACTTTCTTACTCTGCAGATACAGGCAGCTAAGAGCAACATTTATATGCTGCGTTACCATAACGAGGCTAGCGTGCTGCATTAATGCGCGACTGGTCCCTTCCTTCCCCGGCTCCGTGAATAAATGAGGAAATGAATAAATAATAGCAGTTTCAGTGCTGTGTGGTGGACATTAGCCATGATTTGTGGGCCCCCTGATGAGCATTGATTATGTTCCAGAACAGGAAGTGCTGTATTTTATAAGTGGCTCCACGCAGCTTCTGGCTGCTGATTGGCACAGACAACTGTGCAATTGAAATGCAGATTTAAGAAAAATTATTATTAAACAGAGATTTTTACCAAAAATGATTTTTTACTAGAATTGGTCCCCTGGGCGTGCGTGTCTTGATCAAAGCCACAACTTTAAAAAGACCAGTTTAACTCACCTATCACAGACGATTGGTTAAGCTTTCATTAAGCTTGATTTGTAGTGATGTGATGACAACCAGCTTAACTTTTACTATAAGAGTTTACTATACTATTACTATTCATAGATTTTACAGGCATTGTAAAAGTGACCTCCGTAGATGGCAAGCTGAATGCTTCTTCCTGGCTTTAATTGATCTGATACAGTAAGATCTTCTGGAAATCTGGACATGCGACGCCTTGCAATCACAAATGCATTAAAACTGCGCAGAGAACATCACCACGGTTCAATGACTCTGTAACTAAGCAACACTGAACGTTCTTATCCCAAATGATAATTTACTGACCTATCTAGCTGAAATACGTGCACTTGCAACTATTTCTGGTTAATCGTTTCATCCCCTTCTGCCCACACCTCCAGTTTGTGAGACTGGTCCCTTCCTATGAATAAATGAAGAAATGAATAAAAAATAGTGGTTTCAGTGCTGTGTGGTGGGCACTAGCCACGATGGGTGTGCATGTTTTTTTTTAAACATTAAACATTGACCTGGTCTGCCCAGCCTGTAATCTTCTGTTGAGACAGTCTGATTCTTTCTATAAAACTTGTTTAGTAATTTGATCAACAACGCAGGTACACAGATGCAACTGCTAGCTAACAAATAGCTAGCTAACTAGTTAAGGCTTATATAAGATATTCATATTGCAACATTAAAATTTCACATGTTTTTACCATATTATCATTATTAAGCAATAAAGAATTCCATTCAGGTGTGCAAGCTGACATTTTGGGTGACATTTGCACACCCTGGGCTGGAACACCCCTGTGTACACCAGTGTGCAGGGGAACTGAGGAACAGGAAAAAATAGCTTTTCCAGCCACAGGTGTGCAGGTACAACAGGAAGATAAAAACAGCAGCTGACGGTCTTGTCAAACAGGTGAGTGTAATCAAATGCATCTGATCTAAGTAATAAGCCAGATACAATTAACAGAAATAATGAGGCATAAAAATGCATCATTTCCCGTGGTGATGATGATGGGGGATGACTCCATACTTTACCCTTGGGTTCTCTGACTCGTGGTGGAAGTTGCGTGTTTATAATTGCACCTGCTTCATGGAACAACGACACCGCTAATAATTTGAAGTATCATTTGTGCCTTCAACTCACCTCTCAACTGCTCAGAGAAAAATCAAGGCTTGTCGGATTTTATCTTATTTTTATTACAATGGCATGCTGGCAGATGAGACTTATTTAAAAAAATCAGTGGGAGGGGGTCTCTGTGGTATGTACAGCTGGTTAAAAAGCCTTGATTTGGGATCACAGCTTCAGTTTAACAGCGTCACATGAAGTCACCTTGAGAAGTTAAGTTAAGTTTAATTTAAGATTAAGCTATCTTTAGTTTATGTTATCTGCTTAAATATGATGCCATTGAAATGAATAACTTTTGCAATGCAGATAATGCAGATAATTGCAATATATATATATATAAGGAAACCATTTGTATCTGAATTGCATTTTATCTGAATTGCATTTGATTGTGTGCTTCTACTGAATAGTATGCAAACAACAGTGCATTGTTTAAACAACTTAATCAAGCTGTACAGCTAAACAAATTACACATCTATGCTTAGTTATTTGTGCAACATTCAAACAACCTGTAATTTTCTCTGATGAAGCTAAAGATCCTTAAAAAAAGAAACAGACTTACGGTCTCCATAGCAACGGAGAGGTCCCACCGTCAGCTTGGCCTCCGAACCAGGTCGATTTGTGTCCCCGACAGCCACTTGGCTGACCGGTAAGTGGTCTTTATACACTAGAAGCCCAGAATCGTCCCTCCTGCCAAACAGGATCGTTCTTAATCAGTACAAGCCAACACAGAAGCATGTTTGTTGTGTTATATGTTCTTTAAAAACTTGCCATTAAAATGTCCAACTAACAGCACCATGTTTTTACTCAATGATTTTAGTTTAATTTTAAATGAAATCCACTGACATATCATTTGGCTATTCTTTCACTATAGATTTTAATCTAATAAACTCCTTAAAGCATTTAATGAAAGTGTTTTTTTTAAAGCGTCTGTCTGTTATTTATGGCTCGCTGTTTAATGACAGCAATTCAAGTTGTTTAATGGCTGAAAACATTAATTTCTCAAAGTTTCCCAAATTGATAAACATTCGTCTCACACACACACACACACACACACACACACACACACACACACACACACACACACACACACACACACACAGAATAAAAACCCACACAAAACCGTTTACATTGTTATACACGTTAGTATGTGTATAAAACCACATATTAACCCCCCCACAAACACCAACAATGAATGATAACCCACAGGTACAGGCAACAGGGCAATATGTGCATTAACTTAATATCATCATCTGTTACAGTGCCAATACAACTGCAAAAGTCATTTAAAAAACAATTATGTACTGCAGACCTGCAGGGAGAAAAACAACATCTACAATGTGTTTGGGAGTAAAACCTGTCGCTCTGGAATCCGGTCCTAATTTGTATCCATTATGCATGGTGGGCAGGTTTGCTTGGGGTTTATGACAAGTGGCGAGAGTATCACAATAACACACTGTCCATCTGTGCCTGGACCAATAACACACATACTGTGTGCTCAACTAAACCAGTAACTGAAGGGACAAATCCAGCCCTGTGGTTCTGCACTGACCGACACTGTTTACCACAGGAATACAGCATTAACGGATGACTTCAAACCTATTAGAATAATAAATCCTGTGCAAACAAACACAATGTTAGAATAATTCTACTACATCGTCACACAAACACAATGATCCCTGTGTAACACATACAGAAAGTCTGTTTGGTTATTGCATGGCATTCCAACAGTCCAATTCACTTCCTGTGGAGCGCCAGTTGTCGCTAATGGCTAAAGCTTGGAGTAAGTTTTGTTTTTTGAGTCTCGCAGACATACAGCCATCAGCAGGACGGCGGTAGATGTGCAAAGATAGAAGCAGAGGAGCAGATTCTTATCACCTGTCTGGTATTACCAAGAGCTGGATAAAGACCTATTTGAAAGGATGTTAATGAACGCACCTCAAAGCAACACACACACATGCATCACACACCATTTGATGATGAGAACGACCTTGTTTCCCTCGTCTGCAATATCATCCACAGCTCTCTTCAGTAACAAAACCAACAGACACATTAGCTTTGGCTTATACACGATCGTCTATCAACACAATCTGTTTGCCACAAGCCCCGGGATTGAGACGACTGTCACGTCACACACTGCTGTACAATGAGATACAATAACACAGATAGGAACATGATCATCTCTCATGAGTTTGATTGGTAGGATAAGAATGTCAGAAACTTGCAAATAGCATCTTTCTCGAAAAGCCATAATTAGCTGCAGGCTTTGGCGATTGCCATGGCAACAGCATGCTGCAGATAATGCGAAGACTTACCACTGCTTCTGGTCGGCATCACAGTTGCAGTAATATTTGGAGTCCGTGCAATTGCGCTCGATGCCACACGCGCATTTCTGAATGCCAGGCCCGGAGCCGCCCCAGTAAAAGTGCTTTTCGTTGCCCCGGCCAACCCACCACGTGTAAGGCGTTCCATCTGCAAACATTAAAAAGGGATTGTTAGCACAGCACCACACAGTGACAACAAGACATAGAGATTTATTTCAAAGAAACACAGTTAGAAAGGTATACTGTATTCTACCACTATTATATAGTGGACAACTGTGTCAGAAAAACTGTGCCGTCATGTTCAGGTCTCTACAGGAAGACAAATATCAAACTGATATTCGTCGAAACAAATAAAATAATGGAATGTGTATATAATAAATTCCTGAAATCCTTGTTCTTTATGGATAGATGCCCTTAAATCAGTCTAACACATCTACTAACAGAGCTGCCTATAGATCAAAATTCTAAATAAATGCTTTGAGGAGGGATCTGTGAATTCACATATCCAAACATCATGTTCAAAATGGAAGCGGTATTATCTTGTAATGTTACTTTCAGTTTTTAAACCACTTTCAGGACACTTAAATGGTGTGTTTTTACAGTAAATGGCCAGAAAATTCCTTAAATAATTAACTACAAAGAGGAACATAACACAGTTAAATAAATAATGAGTGAAGTTTCATTTTGGGGTAAACAATTTTTAAAGGAGAGCTACAGCATGTAAATGCCATATAAAGCACTGATTTTCTTTGTTTTCCAAAAGAAAACAGGAAAGAACAAAAAAAAAATCACAAATCATAAACAAAAAGCAACACTGTGTGGCTAC
>JAZGTK010004757.1:0-23771 GCA_036877625.1 Ambastaia sidthimunki
TATTTTATAGAACAGGAGTATTTTATAGAACAGGGGTATTTTATAGAACAGGGGTATTTTATAGAACAGGGGTATTTTATAGAACAGGAGTATTTTATAGAACGGGTATTTTATAGAACAGGAGTATTTTATAGAACAGGGGTATTTTATAGAACAGGGGTATTTTATAGGACAGGGGTATTTTATAGAACAGGAGTATAAGGCAACAGGCGTATTTTATAGAACAGGAGTTATTATTTGCAATAATACTATGCAATATCTAAAAACTGCATAATGAAACAGGAGACAAAAAAATTATGAAAACGTCTGTAGGACTGTAGTAAGATCATTATATTAAAAGCAAAATTAACAATGTACAAAACCCTAAGCCAAGCTAAATGTCAGCAGTTTCCCAGTAAGCATGCTTTAGAGTTTTATAACCAAAGCATCCATGCTGTGTGGAATACCTCTAGTTTTGTTTGCTTCCTGTTACGCTCCATTTTCCAGGCTGCTCTCTTTAGGTGCGAGTATATTTGTTATACCACACTGTTAGATTGCTGTCCTTTATCTTTAGGAGTAGAGGACCAACTGTGTCTAAGGTTAGTCTCTGTGTTAGAAAAGAGAGAGTTAATACATTTTGTTGCATTGTCAGGGTTTTCAGTAATCTGTTATGCTAAAGAATTGAGACAGTTTAGGTAGATTGTTGATAAATCTTTAGTGGCAGAAGTTATTGTTCTTCTATATTTGTAGCAAGCAACTGATTTTGCAACCATAGGTAAATGTATTAAACAGGACACCAGATAATGTCATAAACATTAATGTCATAAACATTTAGACCATACGACAGTATTAAATCTAAAGTATGATTATGACAACGTGTTATGAAACATAGATAGAGTTTAAAATGCCTTTAAAAGCCAGTCTCAATGCATTTTCTTTTTTTGCTTTTTGCTTTTTTTATTATCCACATGATGTTAAAAACTTAACAATTAGCACTTTATCTGTGGCCAATGCTACCTCTAAAAAAGTCAGCAAATTCTTTAATAAAGTCAAAGACAAAAAAAGACAAAGTTATATTAATTTCAGTTCAAAAGAACTGTGATCAGACATCGGGGTAACTTTAAAAATATTCATATAAAGTGCAGCAACACCTCCCCCTTTGCCTTTAATGACTTGCAGCGTGTGCCAAAATGTCACTTTCATGGTGTTTTCGTGCTGTTCTCATTGACACTCTGATCACACCTTGCATTAGGTGACTACATAAACCCTCTCACGGACGTTTAACAGGAAATGGTTGTCAGTGGCGGATGGAGATGTTTAGATGGAGATTATTTCCCAAGGAAAATTTGTTATCTGTAGCCCATCAAGACCACAGTTCAGATGACAAGAAATTCTGTTCCAAGTTCAGAGTCTTTGCTAGAACATTCTCTCTCTCTCAGCCATTCTGGTGTTTTACTCACTTCACTCACTGCCTCTCTCTCTCTCTCTGTTTCTCTATCTGATTTCATTGTCATGACCTGTGTTTGTTCCCCTGTGATGTTCTAACAACAGCTGTTCAGATAATTCACTCAGGTGTTGTTAAACTAGAACAATGTAACGAGGAATACATTTCTTGGTATCTTATATCTTTTACAATAAAAAAGAGCTGCTCAGAGCACTTTTTACAGTATTTGTAATGTATAGTGTTCATCCGATGCAGAATAGAACAGAAGCATTATTGTTATTTTCATCGCGTTAGAAATGTTTAAATCTGTTCTTTATTCGGTTCTTATATCTGCTGCCGATAAAGAGTGTGTGACATTTGTATAGTGAAGCTCTGAAGATCCACTGACAGGTGACTGTAGCATCTGTCTTTTGCTGTAGAAACCACAACCTATAGTACAAATACCTATAGTACAAAAAAACCTATAGTACATTTCAAATAGTACAAATGCAGTTTCAGTACAGCGTTTACAGTAGAAGAGGAGTTTCAGTACATATTTGCTATAGAGCTGCAAAAGAGTTTTTAGTACAGTATTTACAGTAGATGTATAGAGGACTTTAAGTACAATATTTACAGTAGAAGTACGAGTTGTCAATGCATGCATGCTGCCACGGGGCCTTTGTTCTCTTTAGGTTTGGACAGTTTTTTTATTTGTGAGGGTTGACAGAGCACTGTTGCCATGGTGAAACCTGTTAGATTAGAATTCATCAGCAGTCAGTTCCAACAGGAAGGATCAGACAGTCACAATTTTGAACTCAAGACGTCACTCAGTCTGAACATTGCATTTCAAATGAGTCTTTGATTCTTGTCTTTGTTTTTCTGTGTTTTTCTTGACCTGAAACAGAAGACAGATTGAAAATAAATGAAATCTGGGCTCATCTAAGAAGAATAAAATGAATGCACTGAAGGACAGACTGTTTGTGTGGCGCTTTTTTGTTTTGGTTGTTTCGTCTGATTAATGTGATGGATCGATCAAGCAAAACATCTTCAGCCACCAAGACAGAGAGGAGCGTGTTATTTTCTCAATATCTCTCTGTTTCTGTTCTGATTTATTACAGTGTTTAATGAATCTGTCTGAATGTGCTACACACACAGTAAAATCACGTAAATGCAGGCAAATTCATCTGGGAGAATCATAACCTTAATGACAATACAACTAACAGATTCATGTGGATCACCTCTTTAAACTGATACATACACACACTCTCACAAACATGCTTGCATATGCACATATTCAAAAAAAAAAAAAAACACACTCTAAAAAAAAACACATATACATGCAATGATAATGTGAAAAAGTGAAAGTGACATGTTTTTGTCAGTTATGGTAACCCATAACCAAAATGTGACCTCTTCATTTAACCCATCACTGGTGAGGAGTGAACACACACTGCAAGTCGTGAACACACACACACCCGGAGCAGTGGGCAGCTATCACTGCAGCTATCAGGGGTTAGTTGCTACCTGCTGGCGCTAGAATCAAACCAGCAACCTACTGATTACAAGCCTGACTCACTAACCAGTAGACCACAACTGCCCCACACATATATAATTGCATCATTCTCTCTATGTATAGGAAAGGAACTCTTTTGGCCAATAATGCTCTTGCACTGATTGCTGCGCTGCTGTTGGCTCTTGGGGAGACAGCTGGCTCCTTTGAGATGCTCATTATTGGTCGGTTCATCATTGGCATGGACTCAGGTCAGTTCTGATTAGCTCATTCTCTTTCACATGTTTGATGAAAGTATGTTAAATAATAAGCCAATTGCACACCTGTGAAGCATAAACATAACACATGTGAGATCTCTTTCACTTCTCAATTGTTTCTCCTAGACAGCAATAATAATGAGGATTTATGAGACAATGAGAATTTAGTCTTTTGTCGTTCAGACTCTCAGTGGCTTTCTCTTTTATTTTCAAAGCAAACAGGATTTGGGATTTAAAAAAGGCTTTCTTCGTTTTTTCCTCACAATGGCAGAACATGATGCCTGTTGTCAAGCTTTAGAAGAACACAAAAGCTTCATAAAATAAATCCATATGACTTGTACATATCTAGCATATGAACAGATTTAGTGAAACAGAAATATTTTATTTTGAAAATCTTCACCTGTGCCTAAACCTTGACGTGTTGTAACGTTTCCATCATAGACACACCTGATAAATCCAAGATATACAGCCTTTTAAATAGGAAACAGTAATGAACGTTTCTTAAAATGTTTCCAGTCATTTTTAATGGATGTCTCTCTCCCTCTGTCTTGCTCTCAGGTGTATCTCTGAGTGTGTTGCCGATGTATTTAGGTGAGATTTCTCCTCGGCAGGTTCGTGGTTTCATAGGTCAGTTTCATGCCATTTTCATCTGTCTGGGGGTTTTTATAGGACAAGTGCTGGGACTGCCTGAGATATTTGGACAGGTGAGTGTACAGATGTGTGTTTGTGTGCCAGTGTGTGTGTGATTATTAGTCAAGTGATGTTCACTATTTGCAATAATACCATGTATTATGTGTTGAATATGTTGTGTTTGCATATTTATCAGTATTATATGTATTATAAGCCGCTTTAAAAAATGCATTAAAAATGAATAAAAAATGCAAAATGTTTTCTGTTGGGGTTAGGTTATGTTGTTTATAACTAGCTGTCTATAAAAACAATTGAAGTCTATGGAATGTCCCTATTTAGATAGGTAGGTGTGTGTGTGTGTGTGTGTGTGTGTGTGTGTGTGGGAGAGAGAGAGAGAGAGAGAGAGAGATTATTAATCCAGTAATGTTCTGGTTCTCATGGCACAGGCTGATGTTTGTGTGTATACGTGATTACTAGTCCAGTGATGTTCAGGTTCTCTTGGCTTTAATGGTTTTAATAAAGTCCAGCAAATTTAAAGTGAAATCTGTGTTCAGGAGGACATGTAGAACTGTGTGTTGTTTGTATAACAATGAAATCTTATGCTTATGCTAACATGGAAAGCAAACTGGTGTCTGTCAGATGCCCAGAACACAACACAACACAACTTTCCTATCAAACGTAGGGCTTGACTGATATTACATTTGCAGGAAATCAGGTGGAACTTCCTGTTCGGGTTCTTGGTGGTTCCTGCAATGCTGCAGTTGTGTGTTCTTCCCTTTCTACCTGAGAGTCCAAGATTCTTGCTGATAGAGCGACGAGATGAGACACGAGCAAAAAGAGGTACACACAAACTTGTTTCTGTGAGTCTGTCTCTCTGTCAGTCTGTCTCTCTCTCTCTGTCAGTCTGTCTCCCTCTCAGTCAGTCTGTGAGTCTGTCAGTCTCTTTGTGAGTCATGTAGCTCAGTGTTCCTGTAGCTCAGGTAGAGCATTACGTTAGCAACGTTACGTTAGCAACCATTGCGTTGCTTGTGGGTTCGATTTCCAGGGGACACATTATACTGGTACTGATAACATGTTTATTTTGAATACACTGTAAGTCGCTTTGGATAAAATGCCATATACATAAATGTAAATGTCTGTCTCTTTGTCAGTCTGTCTCTTTGTCAGTCTGTCTTTCTGTCAGCCAGTCTGTCTTTCTGTCAGTCTGTCAGTTAGTCTCACTATCTTGCTTATAAATCAAACAGAATGACCTTGTTTGAAAATCTAAAAAATTTAAGTGGTAGCAAATTCACACCCTGGGCGTGATAACGTCAAAATTCTAATTTAGACACAAAGAGTGTCTAACTAACATCACACAACACTGAACTGTGGTTGGTCACTGTACATTTAGATCTTCTGTCTGTCTTTCAGCATTTCAGGTCTTTCTGGGTCGTACAGACGTGTCTTGTGAGCTAGAGGAGGTCCATGCTGAGAGTCGCGCTCAGAACATGCAGCGCGCAGCGTCTATGCTGGAACTGTCCCGGAATCCAGCGGTCCGCTGGCAGCTCATCACGGTCGTGGTGGTCATGAGCTGCTACCAGCTTTGTGGACTCAACGCTGTCAGTTTCTAACCCACACTGTTATATAACATCAGACTAATGCAGGTCATGTGATTGCTCTGTATGTTTGCAGATATGGTATTACACCAACGGTATATTTGAGGATGCTGGATTCACAAAGTCCATTATTCCGTACATCACGCTCAGCACTGGGGGCATCGAGACGCTGGCGGCCATTATATCGGTAAGCCAACCCACTGTAGAGCAGTGTTCATAGTGGATTCTGTTTCTGTGGCATTGTAGCGAAGCAGCTTTAGAGAAATATAAATGAGAGGAAAAACACATTTGAAAATTAATTATTTAATTCATATTAAATATTAATATTAATATTTAATACTTTTTTTTCACAATACTCCCCATTGAGCTAACAAAGTGACTTAAGCAAGATCGCCTGCACGACATCATGATTACGGTAGAACATCTGTATGACACAGTGATTGTTCTAGAACATTAACTGCACAACTTCCTGATTGTTTTAGAATGTCCCTACAACACAATTACTTGAGAAAACATTCAAAACATAGTTTTTGCTTTTGCACTCTTGGAACATTATTATAGTCCGCTTGTGGAACACTGATTGCTGTAGAACAGTCATGGAACATGAAAAGAAATGCCATGCGGTTCTTGGCTGCAGTAGTTGTGTGAAAGACTTTAGTTCTGTTTGTCTGTGTGTGAAGTACTCTTGACATATGAGTGTATATGTATTTTGAGATCTACATTCCTCACTGTGGTTGTGAATGTGGGTTCATGGAGGTTTGTGGAATCTCAATAATTCATAGGGTGAGAAATTCTAAGTTCTGCCCTTCAGATGGATTTTCCCATGGATTTTCCTGCTGAGACGTTTCCCAAAATATCTTTTTTTAGAGGGCCATATAGGTTTAGAATGACATTTTAAAGTGTGACAGTTTATTATGAAAACACTTTATATGCTAATTAGGCTAAATAATTAATAAGTTATTACATTATTTTGCTGTAATTTATAATGAAACTAAAAATATTAGTTTTACAGTAATACAAATTTGGAGAGAACTAATGCCTGTGTGTATGCTGTGTTAGTGTTGATTTGTGTTGTAGGTCTTTGTAAGGGTTATCTGCCGTTTTAGCACAGTGTCTTGTCAGATAGCATCATGGGATTTCTGCATAAAGCAGACACAAAAGACATCCAGGAATCTGCTCATCTCTGATAGCGACATTCATAAATGATCTCGGCTCACAGTGTAACTTTAAACCCAAGTACATGAATATACAGGGGCTTCAGAGAGAATATGGACATTTTAACTATGGAAGTGTAATTCGTAAGATAAAAATGTATTATCCGGTTTTACCAGCACACAAATGCTGTTCCACAGAATAAACAAAGTGTATGAATACACTACAAAACAAAATAGCGTTTCGTTTTTTTTATTAATAAAGACTCAGTGAAGGAACATAACAGTTATTTGTCCAACTAAATATCAAGTCCGGTTAAATATAGAATAAAGTGTGTCACTTTTTTTATTTTACACATTTAATTTACATGTTTAAAATGAGTAACTTTTTAATATTAGTTGATAACTGTGACATTTACACTAACGTTTATACTGTCTGTCTCTCAGGGTTTAGTGATAGAGAAAGTTGGTCGGAGGCCGTTATTAATCTTTGGTTTCTCAGCAATGGCTGTTTGCTTCAGTCTACTGACTGTCTTTCTACATTTCCAGGTAAATAATAATTACACACACATAGACGTATGACTGTATATACTGACACACACAAGTGACTATGTACTGACACACACATGACTGTATATACTGACACACACAAGTGACTATATACTGACACACACAAGTGACTATATACTGACACACACATGACTGTATATACTGACACACACAAGTGACTATGTACTGACACACACATGACTGTATATACTGACACACACAAGTGACTATGTACTGACACACACATGACTGTATATACTGACACACACAAGTGACTATGTACTGACACACACATGACTGTATATACTGACACACACAAGTGACTATATACTGACACACACATGACTGTAGATAATGGCACACGCGTGATTGTATGTACTGCAGGTCATATTTACATAATTATAATATGTTGTATAATATTATACAACATAATTACGTTATTATGTTGTATAAAATTATGTTGTATATTGTAGAATATTATAATATTATTAAACATCATTAATTAATAAACATCCACCCAAATTTAATACTGATGTAGTATTAAACACAATCCTTTATTTACAGTGTTCAATTACACTCAATTGCTGTAACCAGATATTTCTCATGTGTTAAACATTAGTTCAAGTTTTTAAATAAATACAGACACATACGTATAAAGTACCACTTCAGTGTACTGCTGACCAGTGTGTTTGACACGCTGCGTATCCGCATGTTATAAATAACAACTCAAACACACACACACACCCAAACACACACATTTACCTATCTGTCTAAATGCAGACATTACACAGATTTCAATTGTTTTTATAAACGGTTTAACCTAACCTTAACCCACACTCTAACACTAACCAAAACCAGAAAACTTTATGCAATTTTTACTATTTAAAAAAATTTATTTACTGTATTTTTATAGTGTTTTAAAATGAGGTTTTGTTCAGATTTGTAATATTTTGCTGACTTTGGGTACAAATTTAATCTCTAATATATGGTTAAGTAAACCCAGTAACACACACATACACAAAGGGGTGTAACACACACACACACACAGAGGTGTGTAACTCCCTGTCTGTCTGTAGGATCGGTTCTCCTGGATGCCATACCTCAGCTTTGTCTCCATTCTAGCTCTGATTGCTTCCTTCTGTTCTGGTCCAGGTATAAAAACACACATACACACAATTGTTTTTGTATTTTATGTATTGACTTCTGTTGTTTTTGTACTGAGATAAATGTAAAGATGTAAAGACAGATATTTCTGTCCTAAAAATAGATTGTTGCACTTTCATATATATTTTATATATTCATATATAATATATATATTATATATTTCATAAGTCGCTCACACACGACTTCACTGGTTGAATAAATTAGCAGAAAACTGTTCCTTAAAAGCAGTTTATTATCTCAAACTCAGACACACACTTAGAATGATTGATCTTAAATGATGAGGAGAGGAATATTCAGATATTCAGCTCATGCATCTTAAACTGCCCACAGCAAAAAATGATGTCACACAGTAACATTATAAAGACATGGTGTGTGTGTCATCCAGATGTGCTGGAGCTGACGCAAATGTTTAAAAATAGATGTTCTGCTAAAGCAGTTAAATCCTCAAAACACCAGCAGAGAGAGAGAAAGAGATTTCAAGCTTTTGAGGACTTAAGTCAAGCAATATTATAATTGTGTTAATGGTGAGTTATTTACCCTTCAGTGTGTCTCTGGTCCCGCAGTGAATTCTATAGCAACCTTCAATACACTAAAACAGTCACCAAAATATCTTAGTAACGTAGACAATAAAATCTGAAATCATCTACATTGTGAAGAGCAGTTTATCCTAAGAAAACAATAAAGATACAAACTGCACTCTTGGTCTCTCTCACACACACACACTGAAATCCGTGTATTGTGTTAGGTGGCATCCCATTTGTTTTGACCGGTGAACTATTTGAACAGTCATTTCGTCCAGCTGCATTTATGATCGCTGGAATAGTCAACTGGCTGTCAAACTTTGCTGTAGGACTGTTGTTTCCCTTCATACAGGTGAGACACACAAACACACTATTGTTTCCCTTCATACAGGTAAGACACACACACACACACTGTTGTTCCCCTTCATACAGGTAAGACACACACACACACACACACACACACTGTTGCTCCCCTTCATACAGCCGAGACACACACACACACACACACACACACTGTTGCTCCCCTTCATACAGGCAAGACACAAACACACACTGTTGCTCCCCTTCATACAAGCAAGACACACACACACTGTTGTAACCCTAACTGCAGAAAAGGAAAACAAAACATACAGATGATGTGTGTGTGTGTGTGTGTTTTTGTTTGTTATTTTTATGAATGTGTATGTGTTCGGTATGTTTAGTATTTGTGTGTTTAGCGTGTGTGTGGTGTATAATTTGAGGCCTGTAGTCTGTAGCACATATAATCTGATTTTCGTCATAATCCAGGCAGGTCAGATTATCAGAACAGAACATAGCAATGCAGTTTAATTCTGTTGAATGTCATCTGCAGTTTTTAATAATCATCAGAAGAGTGAAAAGAATAGTTGTGTATGTATCCTTCTTTGTTTTTACAATCAAATAAAACACTTTCTGGCCTACATTATAAAATGTACCCTAATGGACTTTTTTTGTAGGATTTTACTAGATTACTACAGTAAACCCTATCTGACTCCATCTGATTAGTCACTGTAAACATACATCAGTCAACAGCTGGAGATAGCAGTTCCATACAGCTTAGGAGTTTACTGTGTAAAGACTGTTGCAAACTACACAGAGAAAAATAACACACTCTCATTAAACACACTCTCAACTAATTTCTGCCTGTTTCTGAAGCCCCAGAACGATCAAACGTTCACGTTTTCTTAAAAGGCAACTGCCTAGACAGTAGACAGGAAGGTTGTTCAAGTGTTTGAAAGTGTTGGAAGTGTTTGTTATGCAGTAAGTGTGTGACACTGATGTGTATGCTGACCTGTAGGAGGCGCTTCAGACGTTTGCTTTCCTGCTGTTTGTGGTGGTGTGCATCTCTGGTGCTGTTTATCTGGTCCTCATCCTGCCAGAAACCAAAAACAAAACATTTCTGGAGATCAGCTGCAGTTTTGCAAAGATTAACGGGCTGTCGAGTCTGACTCCTGACGCAGAGATGCAGAACGCGCTGGAGCACAGCAAACACACGCTGGCCGACACACGCAACACCAACGGACTCCACCACACCGAGGTGCAGGTGGAAAGTTCTTTCTGAGGTTTTGCATAAGTAAACAACAGTGTTCTTCTGATGTGAGAATGTTCCAGAGATCATCTGCTCGTATTGTTCAGAATCATCAACAGAGCTTCATTTTGTTTTTTTGGGTTTTTTTTACATTTAACATTTAAGAATATTTTCATATGAGTGTTTCATTCTGAAAGTGATTAAATGACTCAGACAACTGTTTTCACTTTAATGTCTGAAGTTTTGTGTAGGTGGTTGTGTGAGTCTTGATGCTGTTCTGTAATGATTGTAGAGAATGTCAAAAATAAAGAGCTCATCCAGTCTAGAACGTGTGGTCTGGTGCTCTGATAAAGAGTCTGTCAGCATTTAAACTCTCAGTGACATCTGTGAGTGTGAGCTGTTAATTATCACCATCCTGAGGATGTGTAGATTGTTGCAGAGGTAATGATCTCTGATACGAGTGGATTTCTGTGAGTGAATTCTTTTATTGCTGTGTCCTTTGTTGCTTTGTTTGGTTTGTTTTTTGTGTGACTTGGGTTCATCTGGGGTGAGCCAGGCTGAAGCAGAGCCATCTGCAAGGAGAGATCACCCGGAGGGATCTGGATTTTGCCAGTGGTGCTGAGGCTGGCATCGAGAGCACTCAGGTAGGGCTCAAATTGTAACAACTTTTAATAATGGATCAAAAGTATTAAGAGAATAAAGTGCGGTTTTCTGCGAACATGGAAGAAAAACTAATATGATGTTATAGAGAACCGGTAATGCAAATTGTATGTGAGGCTAATTGCGTTGATACAAAAACAAAGCAAAATATTTTTAAAGTAAAGTGGAAAAGAGTGATAAATTTCTCAGTGCAACTGATTTAAAAGTCTGAGGATCAGGAGACAGAAAGAGACCTGTCAGAGCAATCTCTGTAGTTCTGCTAATGTCTGAGGACATGAAGCTGTTCAACTAAAAAGTCAACTAAAATATGTTAGAATATTTCCCTGATATCAAACAACTCATTGACTAAACAATAAATTTAATGGCAGATGGCTGTTACACCAAAGAAGTGTACCGCTTAAAGAAAATTAACTTAGGAACTTAGACAATGGTCTGAATAATAATGTTATAAGATATTAAGGGATGGTATTTCCAATGATCTGTTATGTATGTTTTTATTGTTGTTCATGATTGAAGTGTATCTGGCTACTTTGAACGTGATTGGTTCCAGGGACGTTAAAAAAGAACAGTGTTGAAGTGATTAAACAGAAGAACCTTGATGTCATCTTTATGCAAGAGACAGTGATGGGAAATGCAGTGAGAGAGCTTGATGGTATCTGTGTATTGAGTTGCCATTTTCTTTGTCTAGTTGCTGTTAAATTGCCGTAAAAGTAATAATCACTTTCATACCAAAGAAAGAGACTCTACTGATATAATGAGCTGACGCCCAATCTCACTTACAAACTGCTCTCTACAGTCAATCCAATAGCAGGCTGTTGTATACCTGACATCCGTCTTTGATGGCATCTCATTAGTACATCTAAATCTAGATCTTGGCCTGATGTTTCTGGATCAAGAAAGGGCCTTTGATTGAGTTGAACACTCCTATTCGTGTAGAACCTTGACTGCTTTTGGATTTTGTCAAGAATTTATAGATGGGGTCAAGTACTCTATAGTTGAATTGAGAGTGTACTGAAGATAAATGGTGGCTTATGTGCTCCCTTTCAGGTTTAAAGGGGTATAAGACGAGTGTTCTTCATAGAGAATGTTATATTCCTTGGCCATTGAACCATTATTAAAAGAAATAAGACATAATGTGTGCAGCTTACATTCACCTGATTGCATAAATAACGTTCACTTGTTACATGTAGTGGTTTTAATTAGTGGTCAAAATGGTAAAGATCTTGCTTAAATTAATTGAAGATTTAATGCTTTTGTTCTTTGTCAAAATTAACTGGACAAAATGCAAGACTTTACTGGTCAGCCAGTGGTCTAGTGGTAAACTAAACCTTCGTGATGAAGGTGTCGTCAAAAATCAAGGGTCACCTTGAAAAATGGAAATAGCTGAATTTATACATGTCTGTATGATACATTCCCAATGCAGAACTTCTGCTTTTCATTTGCAGTTTTTACAAATATTTTTTTTGGTGATCTATCTGATTTTAGTTAGAGGGCTATTGGAGGGAAGGTTAGGGTTAGGTTTGGAAATGGGCTTGTCTATGATGCCATCTTTCTATAAAGGCCTTAGTGTGGGGTTTGTTTGTCATCCAAAAGCTAACACTCTCTTTTTGGCTTTATAGGAACCTTTAATACTCTGAGCCTCTCTGGATATAACCAACAGCTGTTACTTGCATGGGCTTAGTCTTGTACTCAAAAAATCCAGGATTATTACCTTAGGACAAATGCTGACTCTGGCTGGCTCAAATATAGAGACTGCAGAAATAGTATCACAGCATGTAGGTATTAGATCTGTTTGTGTTGGTTTTCTATTTTTGTCAACTGAGGTTGGCTCACAGCTGAAGAAAACCAACTATTCAAGTACTATTATTCAGTGGAAAGTACTTTCAATACTCATGACATTTTCTTTTTAATGCTTTGACTTAATCTAGATGGGTGTACAAGTCATTTCTTAAACTTTGGATTCATGTTGGCAGGATTCATTGTCTACTAAAGATAAAACGTTGTATAGAGCCTGTGTTATGGTTTTCAATAAAAAAAAGTTGGAAAGAAAATGTACACACACTTTTTTTGGTCTGGATGAAAATGTAAAACCTGAGTGAAATAATTAACTATCAAAGTAGTAATAGAAGGTGTTTGTTGTTGTAATGCTCTGGCACAGTTAAATCTCACACTACATGCAAACAGAGGCCGCTCTTTAAGCAGGTTACAGAACTGCACCCGAACACGGTTCAGAGTGTCTAATGTAAGAGACACACAATGGAGAATCCTTTATAGTATTATTGCTGTCAACTCCATTTCTGTTGTAAATCCAAATTTTGAATGTTCTTTCTGTTCTCAAAGGGAAAATTATTTAATGCTTTTGTACAATGTTTCTGACTAGAACCACTATTCATATTCTTAAGATTTAAGACTTAAGATTTTGTCAGATTTTTGTCAGTAATGTGACTGTGGTACCCAAAAGTCAGCAAATCTGAGCAAAACCTCTTTTTGGGAACATCCTCTTTTGTAAAAATGCTACAAAAGTGTGGGTTAGGTTACATTGTTTATAACTAGCTGTGAATAAATGCAGCGGAAGTCCATAGAATGTCCCCGTTTAGATAGGTAGGTGTGTGTGCGTGTGTGTGAACGTGACCTGAATGCTGGTTCATCTGTATTGCGGTCAGTGTGACATTGAGGTGAGCGGTGAGTGCTGATTGGACGATCTGCTCACAGGTCATTAAATGTGGTTTTGTCACAGTATATGACCTTGTACTCTTAAGGTAGTTTTCTGCAGAGAAAGGGAGAGAAAGAGAGAGTCACAGTAAGCTCAGAAGGATTTCTGTCTTTTTGGAGGGTTGGCTTGCACATTTGTACATTTGTTATGAGTCTGTATCAGTGTTTGCAGATGTGATCGTTTGATCGTTTTTGTGCTTGGGCAGCAGATCAGATGGAGTTTTTCATGAATTATTTCTATTATCCTGTCATGAGAATCTGGTGATTTACTCTGTTATACATGCCGACTTAAACCGTGTGCATGTGTCTGTGCGTGTGTGTGCATTGCAAAAATATCTAATGAAATTAGGTTTTCTCATTGTCACTCTGATTCTGAAAGTCATTTTACTGCAGGACTACAGATTTACCACTGACCTGTCAACAGAACATACTGGATATGAATATCATAAACACTAACACTAGAATGAATCGAGAGAATATTTAAAGTGTTATTAATATATATTCTAATGTGGCAGATTTGTGTGTTTACTTACCTAGTAAACGAATAGTCTCGGAGTCTGCATGTGTGCACACCAGTTAGGGTCCTCTGACTCCTCAGGCATAGATGAATCGGGCAGTCACTAATTGCAATGTGTAATCATTTTAGAGGTGAGTTTTTATTTAATGCTCATCTTCATCTCTTTTCATATTCAGACAATTTGAGTTTCTTTTAAAATGTAATCACATAATGTTTGTTCATAACGGCAGAAATACCTGGGCAGAATTAGAGTGTGTGTGCATGTCTGTGTGTGTACAGACATAAATAAATAAGTAGCTGTTTGGCTGTGTTTCACCTGACACCTGATTTCTTGTGATGCTTTAGTTTTTTTTGTCTTGGGACAGACAGACACACTCACTGTGGTTTCTGCCCACACAGCCATATATCTCTATATGTTTACATGTTTTCCTTTAACCTATTTTCTTAATATTCCTATTTTCTTATCCTTGGTTATTTTAACTCTTCTTGTTGTGTTTGTGTGCAGATCTGCTGTAAATGTTTTGGTATGTAAATCTTGGAATATTTCTCATGCCAGCGCTCAGATCCGGTAAGCAGGTGTTTGACCTCAGGCACGTGAAACTGGAAACGCTCGTTCTGTGTCTCTGCTCATAGATGCCAGACTCCTGACGCTCCGGACCTGTACCTGCATGAGGTTTGTCACACTAATCATTCCGTACTGGAATTGCACACAGCGCTTTTGTTCACAGTACAGCCATCACGTGTTTAGTGTTTTATTCTGTAAAATCATGTTAGTGCCGTCACACAATAAATCTACCTAAAAGAAGATGTGAGATTGACAGAATAACAAAACATAGCAAGACTGTCACCTCTGCATGACAAAACCAGCCAAACTCAAACACACAGAATGATGAATCCTGGACACCCTCGAAGGTCTTTCTTTTCTCTGCTCGACTATAATGTGGCAGAATTAAACTGAACTACAGAACCTGGTTAGATTAATTTTGTCCAGTTGTATTATAATAGTGGGAAGTTATTTCTCTAACCTCATAATTGTGACCTATAGTTTTTTGTTTTTATTTCTGCTAACACAGAAATTCAGTGTATAGGAAATGCTTTACAGATGTAGTGAGCATCTCTGAGCAGCAGTCTGTCTAGTGTCAGGTTGGTTTGGCACTTTAAAAAATTGATGCAAATTGTCCTCAAAAAATATAGTTACCACAACACTTCAAAAACAGCTCAGTACTGCAGTAAAACCAGAACACAAACACACCCAAAACACCGGCAGTACTGCATTATTAAACAAAACGGTGTTTTTATGAACATTTAATTTAAAAACATCTTTGTGCACATGAATATTCATATTACATTCATGAAACTTCTGCAGTCCACTAAAAGAAGGTTATAGTGTACAGGTTCAGAAAGCAACAATAAGTTAAATAAATTGTTCCAAAAGCTACATTACAGTAAATCTGGCATTGCTTTTGTAAACAATAAACATTACAGTAATTAAACAATAAAGCAACACAACATTTACTCTGTCCTGGCAAAACTTTTCATGATATAAATGACACATTCGCTATAAAACCAAAATGATAAGAGTTTAACCCCAAGATCATCAGCTCATTTATAACAACAGCATCACATTCATAAGTGAATCAGTTAAGAAAAGGTTAATTAGCTCATGTTAGTTTGAATACTGGGAGTGCCACGCCTGCACAGATTCTCCAGTCTGAGGAAATGGAGACTGGCATGCATGAACGTGAAGTGTGACGTGCATGCAGGCGGTCCAGTGGGCACTTCAGTTTTTTGGCATATTGGGGCGGATGTCAAAATTAACGTCCATGATATACCTGTTCTGAGCGTAAGGCTTCTGTTTGTGTCACTGATCATTACTTTCTTCATGGTGGTCCACGGGTGGGTGGGTGCATGATTTCAGGATTACAGCATGTATATTGCGCGCTCCCTGTATTCATTAGTATATTCAATGACCGGTGTCTGATATTAACTGAGGTTTTCTTAAAACTACTCTTCAATTCCCCATTCAGATGGCGCTGTTTAATTAAACCCATCCAACAGTTCATGACAAATGCCCCGGACCGTGAAGTCCTTTGAGCGTGAAAGAAGCACGCGTGTCGGTGTCCAGACGGATGTCCCCTGCGCACTCGTCCGAGTCAAACGCTGAATCCGCGCCAACGTCCTTATTGTGAGAAACCCGCGAAATCCGATCAAACGTGTCCTCGGTGTCGATACAGTCCACCATATTCGGGATGATATTAATGTATGCGTTCACGATCTCTTTACGGAACCGCGTGTCTTGGCTGTAGGACACGAGCTCGTTGCTGAGGTTCACCGTCTCCACCGGAGTGCTCGAGCAGCGGTTCCGACAGCCCAGCAGACTGGCGAAACACTTCCGAAACTCCGCGTTAAATGCGTAGATGATGGGGTTCAGGGACGAGTTGGTCCAGCCGAACCATACGAACACGTCGAAGGTGGTCTCACTGACGCACGGCAGACCCGAGTCCGAGTCGCCAACTGGTTTGTCGCAGAACGGAACCATGCAGTTAAGGATGAAGAAGGGCAGCCAGCAGCAAACGAATACGCCCATAATGATGGACAAAGTCTTCAAAACTTTGGTCTCGCGGTTGATGGAAGTCTTGAGTGTGTTGTGGTTTTGGCACGCGAGCCGGTTCGTCCGGCAACTTTGCGCGTGTTCGGCCGCGCGCTCCAGCGAAGCGATTCTCCGGATCTGAATTTGTGCGATCCGGTAGATCCGCGTGTAAGTGACGACCATAATCGCCACGGGAATATAAAAACTGATGACAGAGGAGGAGATAGCGTACTCCCGGTTCAGACGTGGGTCACAGTTTTCCTCCTGCGCTCGAACGAGGCCGGACGCGTTCGTTTCCGCGACGGCTTTATGCCAGTCCAACTGGACGGGGATGAACGAAATGAGCACGGACAGAGTCCACGCCACGCCGATCATCACGAATGCCACGCGCTGAGTCATCTTGCGCTCGTAGCGGAACGGGCTGCTAATGGCCCAGTACCGGTCCACGCTAATGACGCACAGGTTCAAAATAGACGCGGTGGAGCACATTATATCAAACGCCACCCAAATGTTGCAGAACGAGCCGAACGGCCAAAACCCGGCCACCTCCGCCACCGCCTTCCACGGCATCACAAGCACGGCCACGAACAGGTCCGACACCGCTAGAGACACAATGAAAATGTTCGTAACTTTTGTGCGTAAGTGGCGGAACCGGAGCACCGCGGCGCACACCAGAATGTTCCCGAAAAGAGTCCAGAGTACAAGAACGCCCAGCAGGCACCCGGTGAAGGCACGCGTGAACATCCCTCGCGTCTCGGACTCGGTTCGGTTCGGCATCGTGAGTCCCGGTGCGGACACGGGTCCCCATCAGGCGCGTGTTTGCGCAGTCGCCTCCGCCGACGTCTTCCGCGTGATCTTCAAACGCGATAAAAGAGTGAATTCCGCCAGTAAACTGATTCATTTGCGCGCTGATGTGTGTTGACAGACGCGTGAAGCTGGACGCGCGTCAGACTTCTCTGAGCGCGCGGGAAATCTTCACTGCTGTTTTGAGCTCGAGAGAGAGACGCACAGATATTCATATTAAATCCAGAGCCGCCTAAACTCCAAACGCTAATCTGAGTTCAGACTCATATCCGAAATGACTCGATCACAATCTAATATTCACATTAGTGATATTAAATGAAGGCCGAACATGGGGAAGTTAGTAGCCTAACTGTTATTACGCTGAATTTCTACACGATTGATTTAACAGTGGTTTTGTCTGTTGGTTTTGTCCAGGCTACAATTCGTCCTTATAATTCTATAATAGTTGTTGGGTAACTTATCATAATCAAATCACTATAGCGGCTTTAATAATTATAAGAAAACAGTGAAAAGATGCCGGTACATTTAACTGTAATGTTTAACTGCGTTCTCAGCATTTGTCATATGTTCTATTAACATTTTGTTTCCCCAAACAACTAATTAAATAAAGTGTGGATGTTTCTTTTTCATCGATCTGCTTCGTGATTTGTTTAATATTGCATAACTGTTTAAGCGGCAGTCCATTGTTGCTTATAGGTTTTGCTTAAGCAGTGTGACAACATGCCCCGGTCCAGGGGTGTTAAATGAACAGTGTCTTTATTCCTAAACAGTTTAATAGCATTAGGGTTAGTTCTGTGCATACATAGATTAAAAAATAAACCCACTCAGATAAATATACTGCACTAAAAAGAGCGACAATTATCCGATCATTGGTGATTATTAAAATCAAAGGATCGGATAATTGTTTTCAACACGCCTCAATGGACCTGTATCAGATAGTATAAATACTTTATCTGTAGCGCCACCTACAGGCCAACAGATAAGCCTATCACAACATTGTAGATAGCCAATGCGAATATTTTCCAACCCTAAACGATGAATTCATTGAATCTTTTATCACGATTAAATGTACAATGTGTGAATTTTAAATACTTTATAATTTTCAGGGAAGTTAGACATTTTTTTGTCATTATGCCTACCCTAAATAAAAATACTCTGTGTATCATGTTGGGTTTTCATGTTTTATTTCATGTTTTACTCTACATTCTGTAGATGATTATGTAATTATTTTTATACTGTACAAACTGTATAAACTTTATTCCGCTAAACCAACTCTACCCGTAAACCTAACCCTCACAGAAAACATTTTGCATTTTTAGATTTTTATTATAAAAAAAAATCTACATTTTATTATATTTGTGGTGACATTTGGTAAAAAAAAATACATAGAAAATCACACACACACACACAAACACACACACACTCTCACTTGTAAATGTAGCTTTGTAGACTATGCTTGCTGGTTCTCAGGGTAAAATGTTTAATGCTCTCTCTATTTGTAAATTACTTCGGATGAAAGCGTTTGCTAAATGAATAAATGTAAATGACAAACACATTTACATGTCCTTTGATGTTTCTTGCTATTAGTGTCCTTAAACACTCATCTTGTTTTTTTAAAAAAATAAATGCTGGAATTGTTTTCACAAATGAAGATTGAAAAATATCAAAATAAAAAAAATGGAACTAAAATTTGGATAGTTCTATTCAGCAGCAATCTCTGTAAATCTCCACAGGCCTTCAGATTATTTCTTCATATGATCTGCCACATTCATTTTATTCATTGTTTTTTATTTAAACCGACTCTAAAAATGCAGAAATGTTTTTCTTGTTTTATTGTAAGATATAAGTGACGCTTGAATCAGAAAATAGTTTAACCTGTAATAAATAAGTGCATTAAATTCATATGTAGCATTATGGTACATTGACAAAATGTTACATTGACAAAATGTAAGCATAAAAATCTTCATGGCAATTTTGAGTCATCTACATAGTTCCTTGTCATTATGTGTAATCTGTTTGCAACATTGAATTCATACAACGCTGCTCATTTTGTTTATTTCAAGCAAATGAAGAACATTAAAAAGCTCTGTTTGAATGCAATGTTGAAATGTAAACCAAAAACCATCAGAAATAGTGTGCAGTGATTTTTTTTAAGCAACATAAAAGCCTGTCTAGCAGTTACAGTTATGTGGCTTCTGTTAAATAATTACATTTAAGTAATTAAAATGTATGTTTACCATGTATATATTATAGTTATGAAACGTTGAAAAAATACTGCACACAAATGTATCAGATCTTTCTCAGTCAGAATCGCGGTCATTCAAGAGCTTTAAATGCGAAAAATCTTCACAAAATGCCAATCGTGTAAAAGAACCGAAGAGCGATTTTTAATATATCAGACGATGTTGCTATGGCGACAAAATAATTTAATGGCAAAAAATAGACACGCGAAGTGTTTCAAATCCTGTGCATGCATTGAGCAATTTATAATCAAACTTGGAAATATGTTTGGTGTTGTGGGTTGATTACAATTATGCATCTACTGTGTCACAGTTATAGCGCCACTAACTGGCAGCAGGAAATGCCAACTAAAATCGACTTTAAATACTCCACTATCTTACTATTACTAATTTTACAAAAGAATTGCAAAAATACCATTATTCCGTTTTATATAATTCAATGTATTTTATGATTTTCCTGCTTTTCATGATGTTTCTTATTTTTAGACTATTCTTGTAGCTCTACTGTTGGTTCCACAGTGTGTTTTCTGTAAAGCTGATTTAAAACAATGCAGACAAACGTGAGCAGCTGAAGGTCATCATGTCCTGAAACTCATGGTGAATCTGTTTCTCTCCTTGACACAGATATTACTGCTGAAATCGCACATGATCAGAGTGTGACAGTCAAACAGAATTAAATACACCAAATAAAAACCTGTAATAAAAACTCATCCTTTACTCTCCTCACGTGAGGAACAAAGGCAGATGTTCAGCTAATGTTGCCCTCCATAATTTGTGTGATGAAAGTTAATCAATGCAGAAGCTCCAGAAATTACAACAAATGTGAAACATTAAGATTACTGTCTGAATCCAAATTCAATGTTGGTTTTATTTTACTGTGTGAGCATCAGGAGCTCCTGAATATCTGAAACCTCAATACAACACAACCAAACACAAAGAAACAGATGAATGGACGAGAGAACATGATGACGTCAGGCATTTCAGGTGAAATATTGCAAATATTCATTTTTATCTGGAAAAAAAGACACAAACACACAGAAATAATCTAATTTCTCTGTGTCTGTCTCTCTGTCTGTAACTAATTAAGAAAAGCACATTACTGAAGCCATTCATACGCAACTTCTTAAAACATTAAATGCTTATAATGTTATAATGAGTAAATACATGAAGATCAGAATGAATATACCTACATTCATGTAACATTTTTAGACGTTCAGGTCATATTTTACATTAAAACAAAGTTTGATTATGAAGCCCATTTAAGCAGCATTAAAACTTCCTGCATTGACACTGTTTTATTGAAATAAATGCATTACAATTTCTGCTGCTTTAATTCAAAACATATTAAATGAATGAGAATCTATCAGCGAGAATAAGTCTTCGAAGAAAATAAACATTTGGATGATTACAGTCATTTCTTGCATTGGGGAAATGGAAATTTAAAGGGAAAATCTACATTTTCCTTTAAAACATTATTTTTTTTTTATTTCTTTTGAGTTAGGAGTAAAATGTGACCTGGCCTGCATTTCTCTAAAGCATCGTAAGCCTAAGCATATTCTGCAGCACTGATTGGCACCAATGGTTGCTAAGAGCAACTCTCTCACAATGCTTTTGAGAAACACAGCCCTGACCAGTAATTGTGTTAGAATCACAAAGATAATTAATACGAGAACATCTTCCATAATCTTTAACAACTAAATATGAATGTGTTTGATCATATTCACACAAGATTTGTAAAATGTGGAATTCTGTGTTTGGCATGTAAACATTAAGTGAATGTGTATGTGTGTTGTGGAGCATGAACATATATTACACACATGACACCAATGACTTTAAATAAAGTCAATGAGTGTGTGAGTGTGTGTCTGCAGCCTGTCAACAATGTGTGCATGTGTACATTGTTTCTGAGCACCAGATATAGACAGAGGTCCATATACATACATAATATTAATGTGTGTGTAGTCCTGGTGATTATTCCCGGTGACCGGATGATCATGTCTGAGACTGAGTTTAATTTCATTCGTCACACTTCATGTCATTTGAGTCAGACATGCTCAGACCTTCCTGAACACTTCAAACAGAGATGCCACTGAATGCATCCGGTAGAAGAGGTTCATTGGAATAGCCACGTTCAGCACTGTCGTCCAAACACCAAAACCAAACATCTCCTGCTCCAAACCGGTGTCATACTGCGGCCGGCAGCCGAATGCTGGTAGGAGCCACAACTGAACACACAATAAAACACAAGTCAGATCATACACAGATACAGACTTTACCTTTTATTTATATTGTGTAACCTTATTGTTGATAGAAAGTACAGTACATGTATATGTTTTACGTCTGCTACCTGTATATCAAGATTAAGTTTTTTTTGCTTGAAATTCTGTGACATTATATTAGAAATGGTTTGAGGTATTCAGTGATCAGGAGCGCAGAGGTAAAATCACAACTGATGTTTCTTACCGAGATGTTGCACATAAAGAGAAAGATCGTGATGTTCTTTAGGATCTGCCTCTTTCGTCCAGGTGTCACATTCAGAGCATTTCCCACAGAAATTGGAATGTCAGAACACTTTCTGCTATACACCTGCCTCTTCTCAGGCTGCTCGCCCTCAAGAGAAGCACAGCGTTTTTCCTGCGTCTCGTATGCCCGGTTTACGATGCCGTCATATGGTGGGACCATTGACGCTGCCACAGAGAAGATTTCGGGCATTGTTTCAGAACCATCTTCGTCTCTGCGTCTACGGTACAGCGACTCCACAATAAAGAGATTCTGAACGCACTTCTCCAAGATCAGCAGCAGCGAGTAGACCAGGCAGGTCCAACGATAGCTTGGAGAACTTTGACCCGCTCCGACTGCCACCACGCTACACCATGACATCAGCCATGAACCCAATGAAGAGCCCAGAAGCAGCTCTGAGTCCAGGGTTCGGGATGGATTCTGACATGTGTCCATGGGCCAGTCCTCCACCCGGTAAATGAGCAGTCCAGTTCCACTGGCTCCACACATGCAGACCAACATCACCACCCCGTAGCAGTAGAACATGGAGATGGCCGCCTCGCGTGTCTGCATGGATTTCTCCACATGAATGAGATACACCACCAGTACTGTGATGGAGCTGGCCAACGCGAGCAGTCCCAGGACAGGACCCAGCAGCAGGCCCGAGCTGCGTGTGGTAGGCCGCTTGCGGTTGGTGTGGTGGTCAAGCGTGCGGCCAATGTTTTTCCACATGACGAATAGCATTGCTGAGACAAAGATATGATACTCAATGTTGAAGGGATACAGATAGTAGAGGCTGGTGGAAAACATGGAGCAAACACTCGTGCTGCAGTTACAATGAGGCTCAACCTCCTCTGTAGAGAGAGACATAGAGAGAGAGAAAGAGAGAGAGAGAGTTTAAACAGATTAAATTGCTAATACCTGCATCTAGATAAACTAGTATTTCTTAAAACACTCATTAAAGTTTATTTAAGTAAATGATTGCGGCCTCTTTTGAATTATTGAAATGATTGAAATTTTGCCTCAGGTTGTACTGCAGGCACATTTGGGAAATTCAGAGAAATTCAGTGTAGTCACATAGGTGGGGAAATTTCACATATAACACATTTTGTTACAAAACCCATGAGAACCATTTAATACTCAAATCAATAATATTGACAGACTATTTTTGTATTTAGCCTAAGGTCTCTGATGCCTCTGATCTGAAGCAACAGATTATATCAGTGGACTTTAAATAAAAGTTCCCAGATTTCTAAAGGATAGAGGAAGGGATGGAGGAAGAGGAAATTCACTGGATCTGTGTATCTGAGGATTAGGACTTAAAGTCTTTGTAAGATTTAAGGCAGACAGTAACACAAGCTGTTTAATCTGTCTCATTCTTCAAAAACAGCAGAAACAAAAACAAAAGAAATAAAAATGTTTCC
>JAZGTK010004758.1:0-23769 GCA_036877625.1 Ambastaia sidthimunki
CTTGTCAGATAATTATGAACCCTTTTGGTGTTTGTAACATGTTTTATATAATCTATTGCCATCACAATGTTAAATTTTCAACCTGGATTCTGTCCAGAAAGTTTCCTGCAGCCGGATTTTCTCTGCACTTAACTTTACATTGATTTACTAACTGCTGTCTGCTACAAGTTAATAGCCCCTGTGTTTAAAACCCTTAATAAGACCTGTCCTCGAATATTCTTGTGTTAGTCTTTCCCATTAACGTTTTATTGAAATTCAGAGGTGTAATTAACTCGAGTCTGTCTGACAGTAAAAGTTCTCAGATTATTGTGTGGCAGGTTAAGCTGCAGACACATCTAGGTTTCCTGTCAGAACGGGGGGATCATTCTCAGATGAAAGCAGTTTCTCGGTTATGTGAATCATAAGTCTGAGCTTCTCAGATCTGTGCTGAACACAAGCCATCGGTTTTATGGATTCAAACAGTCTGTTCAATAAGAATATGGGTAAACAATTTGAAAAATGAACAAGCTGGAAATATAATACCCCAAAGACATGGCATGCTTAAGTCTCTGTAATTAAACATAATTTAGAAATATATGCCCACCTTTCTGCACTATACTGTTTGTCTACTATGTGCTGTTGGTTTGTTTTGGTTAATGTTTCTAGATCCAATTTTACATTTGTCCACCTTTTCTGCTCTTCTGTTTAAAAAGTCTTTGGTAGTTTGTAATTAGTGCTTCTCAGACTGTCAGCTGGTGTCATTGAAAATTCATCAGAAGGAATTGTCGATGTGCGTCCCAGAGTAAATTATGTAAATTTGATTGTGGTGTGTGCGGCGCTGTTTGATTGGCCCAGAAAATATGATCAAAACAAGCTGCTCCGAGTTTTCTTTCTAAAGCCATGTGCACATTTTGCCATCTGAGACAATTACCAAAAACCGTTAAAATTGTGTTTAGTCACAGGGCAAAATCAGCAGTTTTTTATCTGTGACATGCATATTGACATCCAATTATTTGGCATCTCATTTCATTTTGGCCTTTTGAAGAGGCTCCAAATTTTGGGTCTGAGTTTTGCTTTTCGTCTGCTTCTACGGCAGACCTCTTATCCGAGAAGATCTTATCGCTGTTCCAGAGTGGAAGTAATTTTCAGTTTTACTTGAAGGGCACATGAATAAAAAAATAATGGCATGCACAAATAAATCTTATATAATAAACATTGCAATAGTATGACTCTGACTAAGAATGCAAAGTGTGTTTAATTTGAGTTTACAAATGGTCTTCAAAGTAGGGGAGATGAAATGTACATGATATGTCTGTGATGTTTCTCGGTTCGCTGGTGACAGAGTTGATGTTCAGCCTCTGCTGTCGTCTCCTGGGTCGAGTCTAATATCTCTCTGACATCAGAAAGTGATTGTACCATCAAAACATTCACTTCTGTGATTTTGTTTTTAGATGTGTAGTTACTGAGGCATAAAACGCTCGCTGACCTCTGACCTGTGCGAACAGAAACGCTCGAGGGCTGTGTACTGTACATGATGTTTACAACTGTTCACTCAAGAGAAATTATTTTCACTTGCTTTTATTTACAGAAATGGTCTTGCTGCGTGTTTTCTTCATCTTTGGCCTTGAATTCTGGGTTTTGAAATGTACAAAATAAAAGAGAAAATGACTGAAAATCAACTTTGAGGTTGTTCGTAAGTGGCCAGACAACGAGACGGACTAAATACAAGTAATTCTTTAGCATTTATTTTCGTTTAAGATCAACTACCCTCACATTAACACCAAGTTTATTTGACATTGAGATTTAATTTGTGGAATAAAGTAAATATGGCAGACTACGGATAAGTTGTTTCCACAATGACCTCAGTGACAAAGCTTTTGCTTTTGTGTAATGCTACATCCATGCCACAAGGTGTCAGACAAGTCCAAAGAAATGTTATACCAACCTGTGCAACATAAACAAATATTACTGAATGGACCTTTAGCTAGTAACATCATAGCCTACTTTACATGTCCAAATAAAATCCAGTTGGATAAAAACGTCCCAACCATTATTTCCCAAAGTGATCCCTAAATGTCAAGTATCTTTCCCAGTGTTAATCATATACAAGCCTTTACTTTCTTACAGTTTGTGCCTCATTAGCATTAGGACCCTCTTGTGGACTCTTGTGTTAAGGCATATGGCAGGAATACAATGTAAATTCTCAACATGCCCAGAAGCACAAACACACACATGCGCTTACCCAGCATCCCCAGGTGAGAGCAGGAAAACACTGGCACTTTCCCGCTCTGGGATCATCTGACTGGCACCATCTGTCAGACCGGGAGCCTGGAGCTGCTACATCACAGGAAGTGTGTTGTGAATGTTTCATATGAGAATATCATTACTTATGCGTTTCACAGGACGCAACGGCTCAGTCACAATGCATTGCTCTGTCTTACCGCTGTGAAGCTTGAGCATCAAGAAACTGTAAGTGTAAGAGCAGGCCCTCCAGTAACTGTGTGTGTGTGTGTGTGTGTGTGTGTGTGTGTGTGTGTGTGTGTCTGTGTGTGTGTCTGTGTGTGTTCAAAGCAGACTCTTAGTTCTGTGTCAATAATGTATGCTGATCATTTATTTTACCAGTGTTATGATATGCATCGTATTATTTTGAACGTAGACCTTATAATGCAGCAGGTCTTGAGACACACAGTACTAAATGTTTTGGATGTCTCCCTTATTTAACACATCTGATTTAAATCATCAGTTCATTTGCAGGGAGTTTATTGAACTACTTGGTTGTCAAATATTGGAGCAATGCTATATGTGCTGTGGGTTCCAGGCCTGGAAATCTATAAGCAGTGCGAGATGTCATTGGTCACAGATGTAGGTTGTCAGTGGTCTGAGCTGTTTCTTGTAATTCTTGTGATGGTTTTGACAGCAGAGCTTGTTAATTTAACCCATTCTTACACACAGAGAGGTGGGTGGGCTGTCACACTGCGGTTGGCTCTGTCATTGGAGTGTCAAGCCATGAAGGTTGAACAGCACAGTTTGTGAATGAACATGCTTGTTGGTCTTCGAACAACATTCCTGTCGACCACATACTGAAGTCTAATACAGGGTTTCTGGGGTTAAAACAGGGTTTTCTCATGCTTGGGTTTGATAGATAATAACATTGAAATAAAAAAATTAACCCGCAATGTTATTGTTTAAAAACGAGAACATCAAATGATATGGTACAATAAGACAGATTTATTTAAAAGAAAAATTGCAGGACCAATGTTGCAGGATTCAAAACTAACAGATGGTCTCGACTCACATGACTTAAAAAGTTTGAATTATCAATTAAACAACACTTAAAAGTGAGAGAGAGAGAGAGAGAGAGAGAGAGAGACATTGGGTCACACATGGGACACCTGCCTTCTGTGAAGCTGTTGGGTAAAGCTCAGAGGTCAGAGGTCATTTCTCCTCGTAAAGACATTTCACAGTTGTTTCTTGTGCACTAGTAGGAATTTTTCATGCATACGGAGTTGTTTCTTTTTTTCAGTTTTTGAGTCAGTTTTTCTCTAAGGATGCTTAAAGTTGGTAAAAGTGTGAAGTGAGGTATAATTTTACAGGATCGTCTGAACCGCGGTGCTTGAAGTGTTTGGTAATGAAAGGCTTTGCAATGAGTCTGCATGCATCGGTTTCTGTCATTGTGTTCTCTATAGGGAAGATTTTGTTCTTCTGAAGCTCAGAATTATTCGTATCTTTTGTAGATGCAGTTTTATGTTAGCGCTCTGATTCAAGTGCTTTAAACCTTTGTTCGATGACTTGAGTGTCCGTTGAACAGACAGAACTGAAGGAAACTAACAATAGGTTTGCATACCCACAGCCTCATGCAGCTACAATCAACTGAGATTGTTCCAAAATCATCATCTGAATAATTCTGTTGTAGTGTCAGTATGCAATAAAGCAGGTTTGTGTTTTGTTTGGGTTCCTCAAGGAACGGAATTGGGAAGAATTTGTCTAATTTCACCTCAGAATCAAAAGAAAAAAATTATAGTTTGTATAAAGAACAAAGTCCAGTTTTGAAGGCGAGTTAACTTTTTACCAAGTGTTTTTCAGCATAATCATATTGTTGCTAATAAAGAGCCCTTTTTCCTCAAAAACAGTGTAGTGCTTATGTGAGGACTGCATTGGACTTCTGACATCATGTAGCTGGATGGGCAGATGTCTCCTCTACCTCATCTCTGTTTTCTGTGAGGTGGAACTTACTGCTAGGAGCCTTGCAAACTGTTGCCTGGCAACCTCCATTATCAGACCACCCATCTCCTCAAAGAGCTGCTGGAGTGTAAAAGTGAGATGATGAACAGGTGAAGAGTGACTGGACGGCGCTTCTGTGAAGAATTTGCATTAAGTTCTTCGTGGATAACGAACTGATAAGAGGCAGATTGTCCGTCAAGGATGATATGAGGGCAGACTCGCCTATGTTATGAAGTATTTTTACTTTAAACCACAGTGACAACTCAGACAAAGTGATTATTTTTAACCAAAAATGTTCAATAATTCGTATTTGGTGTTATTGTGCAGTTCCTCTCCTAGTCACACGAGGCCGCCAGAGAGAATGTTTTAATTTGACACGCTATTAACATCTGATTGTAGATCAGCTATTTCAAGAGCAGCTTACCTCAATGACACGCATAAGCTGTGTGACAGCTGGTCTGGGAGCATTTATAGGTCCCCGCAGCAGCTACACCCCAAGGAATCTCAGTTATTTCCAGTGTGTTCTTGTGTTTGGACCAGCTGTGGCAACAGCCCTTACCATCAGAGCACTTTCACACACCTGCCCAACACAAAACTGATGTACGATCAGCCTTCTTAGCTGCTTGTGAACCTTAACCTTATCGAGAAGAACCCAGAAGAACTGCGTTCACATCAGTTATGAGAATTATTACCAGCAGTACCTTATGAATTCTTTGTTCTGGCCTGGTTAACAATTGTGTGCCTTTCTTTTTAAAGAAAAGGTGTGTAAAAATACAAAAACATGATGCTATGCAAAACATGCTCTTGTTAATCCTCGATATGCAACTGTTTCTCAAGCAACGTAGCGTATAAGTGACCTTGCATGCTGTCCACATGGAACACTGTCCTGTTGTAAGTTCACCAGAGAATTGCCTTTTGTACTAAATGTACTGTTATGATAAAACTTTATTGTCCCCAAAGAACCTTGCGGAGCAACTTTCTCCCCGCAGCGGCTTAAGCATAAATGATTCATGAGCACTTGAAATTTTAATTTTAATGCTCTCGAGTGAGTGAACTGCAGGCTTTTGTGCGATAATTATTTATTCGTACAATAACAAGCAGCTTTCTTGTATGTAGTGTCATGATGTCATAGACGCATATTCATCTCTCATACTTTATTATTCTGCTTTAGTGCTGAAGTCTCAATTATTTGTGCAGGTCCTGTACTTCATTATTATAAGTATTCCAGTAAACATCTAATGGCATAATTTTTCCTGCAGCCATTTAAAATACATGTATCAGGTTTTTCATTTGTTTTTACACATCACCCAAACCCCACAACACAACATACATATCAGCTGTAATTAGACAGTAATGTAGTTATCAGTGTTTTTTTCAGGTATTTCCTGTTGGGGAGTGTCACTTTGGTGCAGAGTTGAAGTTGAGAGCAGATCTCATTCATTTAAGGCATTTTTATGTCCTTGTGTGGAGGTGGATTGTCACTCTGAGGGAAGCTGCGTTTGAATCTGTCATTGGTGTGTGGTGCAACTCGGGCATCATGTGGAGCTGTGACTTACTGCTGGCAGTGTGTGGGTTCAGCTGAGGGAAACTGAGGCTCTGTGTGTGTGTTAATATAGTAAATGTCCCTTAGCAGCACATGCTCCCGGATCAACATGCTTTTGGTCCTCAAACAACATTCCGATCAGCCAATCAGATTTTAAGAATATATTAAGTTTATCTTATGGTGTTTTTTGTTGTTCGAGGACCACCAGCAGATTCAAAATCACATTAACCTTAAAAATAAAGGTTCTTAAAAGGTTCCTCACAGCAATGCTGTGGTTCTTAAAAGAACCATTTCTTTCTTTTTAAAAGTCTAAACATTTTTCCGCTACAACGGACTCTTTGTGAAACAGAAATATTCTATGTGTGTTAATGGTAATTTATAAAATGATACAGCCAAAAAGTTTTATTTTATAGCTTTGTGAAACACTTAAGAGTACATTTATCTGGAGTGTAGACAACATTTCACTTTTTTGTCCAAGTTTTGTGGAGAACTAGGTCTGTTCACGTGACTTAACTGCTGTCGCTTTAGAAAATGACCCTTGTGACCTGAAAGAATGTGTCTTGCCATCTCTGCTGAGGCCTAAAGTGAAGTGTGCTGCAGAACAGGTGTGCTTCCTGTCTAATATAATTAATTGTAAATTCCACCCATGTCTAGCTGGCTAACAGATGAGGATTTGTTGAAATTTGTCTTCAGAGACATGAATATAAAAAATATATATATTTTTAATGTCTTTAAATTTTGCAAGAGCTGGAAGTTACTAAGCCAAGTTAATTATTTGTTGTAAATCTCCCGTAAAAGTGAGTAATAAGTACAAGTGGGTCCTTATCACTGTAGCACTACCCATTAGGCCACAGTTTCACTTTCTTTGGGACTTCAGTACATCTTGTTTTCCTGTTTGGGAGTGTTTGTGCTGTAGTTGCCCATTCCTTCTTCCCAGACCCCAGTTTTTCCCCAACTGAGACGCTATATTTAAAAAGTGACAGGCCCAGGGAAAAAAGTATTCTTCTAACAGAAGGCTGTGCCTGGTGTTCTGCAGGGGTCAGGGTTAAGTCCCTCACATTTCTGGCATTCCCAGCAATTACCTTGTGCCAGTCATGCTAACAGGCCCAGACTCTGCAGCGCACATACGTTACGTGAGATTAGGGGAAAGCTTATGTGGGTCTGTATAAAGTGAGAGGACAGCAGCTTTTGGGCTAAAAATAAGTTTGGCCCTCTCGGGTCAATTAGACTCAAGTTTGTGTCATTGGACCACTTTATATTCCACTAATGTACATTTTTGCCCGAGAAATTATTGACATTGATGCCCTGGAGCAGAAATGCAAATATTAACATGTATCATTATCATGCAATGTTACACCGAAACTAGTTTGTTTCTAACTGAACCCTAATTATTTTTCTCGCCACTGAACTGTGAAGTCATTCGTATAAATAAACTGCTTGAGTCTGTAGCATTTATTGTGATGTTGTGGAAAAAATGGTTTTGGTTTGCAAACTTGATAATTTGCAGGCTTTTAAAAAATGTTTTCTGGGTTCAACTGTACTGATAATGGAGAGTTTGGAGCAGGGCTTTGGTTTAATTACATATAAGTCATATTTGTTTTTATGCTTAAAACTGAACTTTGACTATGTATTTCTGTTGATTTAAACGTCACCAAGTTAACAGTATCAGTAGCAGCTAACTATAGAATTATTCTATAGTATTCTGTAGAATAGAATTTGTCACCCAACTAAACTTGTTACCTAGATAAAATGTAGGTTTCGATATATTTACAAGGTCTTATGGAGTAATGCTATAGTTTTGGTTAACAATGTTTATGAATAAATGTTTTTCTACTATATGAAAACATGGCTTAAAACAGTAGAGATGCAAAGTGGCCTTGTCAGTCTGCTGATGGTTGTTTAAAGACTTTTTTTAATTTACTTTTTAGTTTAATAGATTTTTTTTTTTTTGCTTGTTTCCCTGTGGGATTTAAGGCAAGTACTGATTTACATTTGGAATAATTGTAAGCTGTTTGTAAAGTTGGTCGACCATCCTAATATCGAAAGTATAGGTGTAAAGATATTTATGACTGTCCCTGATGTAAATCTCAGAGACTCTGATCACGTTCCTCTATGGTGGGGAGCAGATTCCTGTGCTTGAGTCCATGAGTGGGGGCTGTCTGGTACAAGACAGCTGCTCCTGGACCTGACAGGCTCACTGATGACATCAGACCCTCTGATATTTTAAAAGGGGCCACAAGCCAGGGAAGCAAGCTTAGTGTGAATTCTGTCTTATCAAACGCTAAGAAACCCTCTAGTTTGCTTCAGGGGAAATTTAGCGAGTGACCGAAATCCCACTTTTTGCCTCTGTCGGGATATGACCTACTAGCCCTGGGTTAGCAATGCTGCGGCATTGCCCTATTTCCCGTTTCTCATCCGCCAGCTCGAAGAAAAAAATGCCCAAGTCCTCGGGCAAGGAGAAGGCCCCCCAGGCTCTTCTGGAAAACCAGGCACTGGAGCTGGCTGATCCCAAGGAGGTGACCAAGGAGCCTCTGGCTCCTCAGAAAGTCCTCAAGATCTTCAGCATCAACATCATAGCTCAAAGTCTGCCCTTTTGTCGCAGACGGGTGAGTGAGTCCCGGGAGGCTAAACATTGTTATGCCCTACAGCATGCTTATAATGGGATTGTTGCAGAGTTTTCTTTAGTCAGGATTTAGTAGTTCAGTTCGTAACATTGTTAAAAACTTTCTGTGAAGTTATTTTCTGAAACTTTTGTCAACAAGAACATGTCCTAGTGTGTTTGCTTGCATGTATAAATAAGTTGCTAATGTAGTCTTAGTTAGATACGTGTGGCTTCTTTATGACTGCCTCTGTCAACATCCAGTCATTATTAAGAGGTGAGTTTATATTGACTGTTGAAATCATGTTTTTTGTAAATATTAAGCTTGATTTTGCTTTTAACATTTAAATGAGACGTTTAAGATGAGCGCTGAACAAGTTCAGTTCTTTAATCGCAAATATTTCCTGACCTTCTTTCTTTATAAATGTCTTACTCTTTCCCAGGAAATTTAAACAAAAATGTTATGTCTCAGGATTTTGAATTAAATGCGGTCTGGTGCTGTTTAAAATGCATTGGAACGAGCTGAAATTGTGAGTCATCGTTCAACCTTCAGCCTCCCTGTCGTTTTTAAAACCAACAACAGCAGTAATTGCTTGCGCGCAGTCAGAACCCTCAATATAGCACCGCCGGTCTATGAGCTAGTCACACTGTTCTGCATTGCTGTCATTTTCGCATTACATCCCCAGAACCTAAATATATTAGTCACATAGCGACATTTATGATGACATTATGTGTCATGGTGAAATAACATTTGGATAATAAGATTAGGATGGATACATAGGTATAAATATAGGATGTACGTTTTTTAGCTCGAGTCGAACAGGAGTCTGTTTGGCTATAAATTCAAAAGAAAATGGCGACCGTGTACGTTTACGCAGGTTGTTTGTCACGGCTTCTGCTTTAGTCGCCGCTAAGATCCCAACCAGTGACCTTAAAAAGGCTTGACTGGGAGTTCCTATTTTTAGCCCAGCCCATGGCCACAGAAAATGCATTGATTGGTGGGGAAGGCAGCTGCTCTGTGGTTTTCGGGACGTCCCACCAATCCCTGACCACAGCTACACGTGTGTCGAATAGTTAAAGTGGGAGCAGCCCGGAAGGACACGACGACCCGGTTTGTTAAGTACTTGCTGCAATGTTACAACGCGACAACTGGCGTACAGTTCAACTCATGACCTTCCGGTCGTAGCCATTTTGCTAAATAAAGTCATTTAGCTGGTTAAATTAAAAAAAGATGTCAAGATGTTGTGAACAAGGTGTTTGGCTTGTTTCAAGAAATTTCTTTTTATAGACATCGCAATGTTTGGCAGCGTCTGTTGTAGTTTAGATATGTCTAATGTTTTGAATGCAGGATGTCTTGTCTTGAAACCAGGGCAGCTTAAAATCACACAAATTTAGCTTTAAATCACACAAATGTTCACAGATTTTTGCCCACCGATTTTTGCCCATCAATTTGTCTGTCTAATAGTTGCGGGAAGGATAGAGATGTGGAAAACAACGTGTAGGAAGACAAATGGAAATTGAACAAATGTTGTGTCTGTAAATGACCAATATCCAGAGGCACCCATCATTCCCCTCGTATGACAAAATGAGCTGGAATTGAGCCAGTTGATTGATGCCTGTAATATGATTTTTGTAATATTTGTGGCGTTCATTTTTCAATATCTGCACCTATTCTTCACCACTATCCCTGTTCCAAATGGCTACTGAACGTTCTGTTTTTATAGGGTTACACGGACTATCGAATACTGAAGCTGCCTACATTGTAGTCAACTTGTAAATTACCCCAACACATTGTCATGCATTGTCTCAACTGTAGCTCAGGGTGTTCACACTGTTAATGAAGTGTACTGACACCCCCCACCTTACTGTTTCTTCCATCCTTAACAAGAAAGACATCACTTATTTTTAATCATTTGGATGGTAAAGCTGCAATCCGTAACTTTTGTCTCTCTGTTGCCATCTCTGATTAAAACAAAAATTGCAAGTTACTTTACAGTTACCTTAATTACGTATGTTGAAGTCAAACTGACATTTCTCAGCAAATCTGACCTGGCAGCTCAAATTAAAATCATTATAAACTTACTGTTGTGTTTCGGGTTAAGTAAGGCAGTAAGTGTTTTGAACGCTGATCTTGCTGTACTTGCTCAGTAACTGTTTTTGTTTATTTTTAACCGTAAAAAGTTACGAATTGAAGCTGTAATATGCAATCAACAGTAGAATTCAGTGTATATAAATGTATTCAGTTTGGCATTGTTTCTGTTGTGTGATGTAGCCTTATTTCCTGATACGCTGGTGGAGCAAATTCAAAAGTTAAAGAATTCACTTCTTTCCACTGGTGTCAAGGTCAGACTATTAGATATCAATTACCCATGGTAATCTCATCATTGAGAAGACTACCAGCGAGTGAAAGTGGAATTATCTCAAGCTCAAGTCATTCGTTACTGAAGCGCCATAATGAGAAGCAAGGGACGTCCGCTACATTTGCCATTTAGTGCTTAATTTTTCTCTCCCACCACCCCATGTTCTCCAGAGATCAAGGATGTTGTGAGAGCCCTTCCAAATGAAAGCCAAATAAAACGGTCTATATCACTAATGTGCACATGTTCCTTTAGGAAAATTAACTTGAAGGCAAAACGGGACCTTTTCTCCTGAGGTTTGTCTTTGTTCTTGAGATGTGGTGTTCAGAATATAATGTTTTGGCCCTTCCTTTTTATTTTTTCTTTACACGTAAAATCACTCCTCCGTTAAGACAGATTAGGCTACTGAAATGAGCGGAAGAGACCAAAGCAAAAATAGACCTCTAAACTTCAACACCACACGCTTCCTGTTGGCCTCACCAAATGAACAGCTGGTTAGTCGCCACCTTGCAGAAGTGACTTGAGATCCACCAGCTGGTCCTAGTGAATGGAATAACTCGAATTTCTCGTGGTTCCCATGAGCCAATATAGAATCCCTAGAGCTTCACTCAGCAAGTTCTCCCAAGTCTGCAGAGCATCAGTAAGCAGCTTTTAATGGTAGTAGAAAGGCAAAAATTGTTTTGCAAGAATTAAGATCAAGAGGAAAAAGCTCTTGTGTTTGTAGTAAGATCATTTTAGTTTTTAGTCTGGAGTCAGCTCTGTCTGTTTTAACTCTTTCTGAGTCTTTCTGTCCTTGGTAAAAATAGCTGGCAACCGAGTTTGTTTTTTCATTCAAGATATGCTAAGGAGACAGACCACTTCATTTTCCCAGGCCTGGTATAGATTCCAGCTGTTACTAAAAAGACCATCAGGAAGTGAACACAAGTGGTCACACTAGTGCACTTGAGTGTGTATTACTTTTCTATCCTGATCTATTTTGCCATTTGAGTAAAGTGATCCGGTCCTGCCCATCATTGCTATGCCACTGCCATGGTCACCAACATGAACCACTTGCTACTTGAGTCTCTTGCCTGTCATTCTTACTTAACAGGTTTCCATAAAGGAATACTACAGGAATACTACAGCTGACCCAAAGTTCTGACATGATTTTTAATTCCATTCCTGTATGCTGTTTTTCTTCCTTGGAACACCAAAAGAAAACGATTTCTAAATCGTCTTCACACAGCTATTTTTTTTGTACAGCAAGCACCACAAAATAACACTATGGGTTTAATGAAGCCATACAATTTTTTTTTATAGGAAATTCTCAATTTTCTGGTCCAGAGAAAACAAAAGCAGAATATAGTTTTGGAATTTAAATTTGACAATTTTAGTTTTCTTTCCAAGCACTGGGATTTTCTGAATCTGGTGTGAATAACAGGGAATTGGAAAATAATGCAGATGAAAGGTAATAACAACTGTTCTCCATTTCAACGGTTTGGTTAATGTTTTCAAAGACGCAATTATCTTTGAACATCTCTTCATTCCATAGCTAAAGCTCTGTAATCAATCTCTTCAAAATCAAAGAGTTGTCTTTATTTTCTGACGTGTGCTAGTACTTAAAGGCTTTCTGTTGGTTTTTAGAAAGATCCATGTGCTAACAATTTCACACATAAGAGCCCCGTAGCACACAAACAAATCAAAGTGTGTTAAATGTTACATTCTGTTCGACACGCGTTTTTCTTAATGTCTGACTTTGAGTGTTGTCTGTAAACTCTGACTTGTTTTGAAATGTTTGTGTTTCCATGTACTTTGGTTAGTACCGACCATAGGGGCTTTATTTAAATGGAGACAGGATGGAGCTTGTCTTCATGTACGTGTATTACTAGAGGGGCGATGTGACGCTCTTACAGGCCTGATCATGACTGCTCTTGGATCAAGAGTCAGATTGCCCTATTAGACATGCGTCTCCTTGGAAATAACACAGTCTCACCTTACAACTTTTTTTTTTTCTCCAAGATGTTTTGATGAAATGGATCATAACATTTGATGCTCATATTGCTGTGTACCAAAACATCTCTTCAGATCTGATGTACGGGTACCTGAATCTGTAGCTTCCCCGACTACAACAACTTAATCTCTGTGATAATTTAGTTGCCAATTGTTTGTGTTATAAAAACACAAAGTAAACAGTTTCTTCCCGAACTGCTGCTACAGTAAATCAACTCAGCATTTTTTCCTGTTTTTGCACCCAGTTCTATAAAGGCAGTCGTTTTCAGGCTTTCAGGTTTTACGGCAATATCACGAGAGTAAATGGTTGAACCCAGGTGACCTTTCCTCACCTTGCGTATGAGCACTGTTTGAGTTCAGTCAGCTGATGTCTCCGGTTCGGAGAGCTCATCTGCTTCTACGTGAGGCAGGTGATGGGATTGCATTGCCCTTGAGCTCCAAATAACGCATAGTGAAGGCATCTACCCAAAGCTATTCTGAGCAAGCTCATTCCAGCACTGTACCGTCAGATAGTGTTGGACACACAGTCTTGCAGGTTTCTCCATATGGGACCCGTACTGGCAAAATTGGAATGTGCACAGGCTAATTATGAGCTATAGGCAAACATGTCAATTTTGGTCTGATTTAAAGTTTTCAGTAGCGATCCCAATGATCCAGATAGCAGTTAAACATCAAAAATAATCTTTATTTGTACGTTTTCCTTAAATTTTCCCTTTGTTTTTAATAGTCCATGAAAATTTGCAGTTTTTTCTGCTCTTTTTGACGACTGGTGCTTCAGACAGATGTAGCTCATTCTTTTTTTGTCCATTTTCAACAAATTATTTTAAGTTTTTTTTTAAATTAAGGTTTATTAAAATTAAGTCTATTTAAAAATTAGGGTTTTCCTTAATGGACACTGTAAAAAGTACAGTAACTCATTTTTAAAAAATGTGCTTATTGTGACTTGTTTTGCCAGCACGGGTCACACAGGGTAAGGCCCGACCTCCAACAACAGACTAAGCTCTGTCAAGTAATTGATCATGTGCAAGTTAATTTTAAAAATTGTAGCACGCGATACAGTAGCAAGATGCCGACACATTTGTCAGTCCAGCTGAAGGCAAGTAATATACACCAGTGAAGTCTAGCTGACACATGATGGCGCTACACCCAGCGGTGAAAGCACTAAAAAGTGCTGCCCTTTTGGTTTTGGGCTACCCTGTGTACTCTAAACTCCATCAGTATGAAAAAGCCTGCTGACATCAGCCAGTGACTTTTACCATGTGTTTGAAGACCTCCCACCTGCTGCGAAGCTGCCAAGTGGTGCTGACATTTCTTGCAGAGTTGGCGAGTGGCTTTCTCCTGCCCTAGGAATGTGTCACAGACTCTCAGCATCTGCCCATAGCCAGCGGCTGTAACTGAAGATGGCCTGTTACGTTTATAGTACTCATGTGTTTTAATGGATTGTGACATTACAGGATGTTGGTGCAAAATCTTCTTCGTCAGCACATTAGTTCATGTTAACTTGTTAGCTTGTAATCCGACTCCATTTACCAGATTAGCTTGCACAAAAATGGTGTTGAGACGTGGTACAATTATTTGAACAGGTTAGATTGGCAGTTATCTAAGAATAACAAAATGGTTTGGGATCAGAGCCCTCAATGGTCACAGATCTGACCTGACTAAACCTTAACCTTAACCTTAACCTTAACTGGTCTTAGCCAGTTTTGTCATGTTTCGCTTCAGTGTTGTGATGGTCTCCAGGATGCAAGGATATTAAACGAACACAGACAAGCTCCCTGTGGTCCCATTAATGCCAAAAAGTACTTTTTATTTATCAAAGGCCTTGTTACCAAGTAACAGCAACTGCCTTGTGGCCACACAGCTAATCTTTATAGCTGAGATCCTTCAAGAAACCCTCCAGGAAGCAGAATCAATCTTGCCCATTGATCACTGCTTTAAGCGGTTGATCCATTTTATTTGAGGTGACTGAATGGAATGGGACTTTTGCTTTCAGTAATACCGCAGATTTAGAGCTGTTCCCAGAACCAAGACTGGTGTCCATTCCTAGTTGTTTAGGAAATTTCTCACCTTCCCCTTCTGCCACTCTCTCAGCCAGTCTTCATTAACCGATCTTCTCACCCACATCAACAGTTCAGTCTAGCAGCAGTTAGGTGGCCGTGGTGGGTCTGATGCAGCTGTCTGCACGGTTTGTTTAATCTGTGAATAAAACCATCTGCCTCTGCTTGTGTGGTCCTGTCTGGTATATAGAGAGACGGGCATTTCTCTGAATTGAGTGAAAAAGGCTGAGGGAGAGATACGGATGTTTCTTAGCCCTGTCACTGCAGATGCAAAGCATTATGGGAAGACATATGTTGACGATTCAGGAACCCGTTGAGTGCCTCACTGAGAACTAAACACATGCAACCAGCCTCATAGTTGTTGAAGTTCTTCCAGACTAAACTGTGATCAGTTTCCTGTGTATTTCCTGTAAATCCTGTATCAGGAGTTTGTCTTCATGGCTTACCCGGAACAGTGCTGCTGTCAGAACGATGCTATTGAGTTCAGAAATCACCATTACCAATAAAAATATCTATATCTGAAATGTATCAGTCCTAAACACATCATGACTTTTTTACATATTTATGATATTACAATTTAAGGGGTGAATTCACTATATAAACTAATGTCTGTTGTCTGTCTTGCTTTATGAAGTTTTGGGTTTTCGAGACAAGGTTATGTAGTCACTTCAAGAAATTCAGTCAGTTTGGTCTGCATTGTGGTGATCTGGTAAACAGTGCCTACGCTGTCCCACAAAACCCTGGTTCAACACTCCATTTACCCAGACAGTAGAGAATAACAAGAGGTTCTTCAGCCTGCTCTGCTCTTCTGAATGTTTTTAGCATGCGTGTCCCCTCTTTGCATGGAGTGGTCCTCTTCTAGCCTTTTAGTAGGGGTTAGGAGAATGCATTGTTTCTGTGCTTCATTTCAAATACAATATTCAAGAGGTGTGTGTGGTTAGTTCTTTGTCTCAGAGGTTTGAAGAGTGTTAATGAGGAAACAGAAGACCACAGAGACTGCAGCCGCGTCACAGGACTGTTAAAACAAACACGTCTCCACATTTGCACATTTAACTTCTTTCCCTTGTCGCTTTTGCAGTAGCAGGTATGAAAACAATGGTCGCATAAAAGGCAGTATTGCCATTTTTTATTGTTTTAGAAACATTTATATAATGTATATTATAAAAAGAGATGGCTATAAGACAATTTATTTTAATTTTGTTATCCAGGGAACAATGAGCAAAACAACTATTGTCTTGACAAATACCTTTCAAGACACTTTTTACTCTGTTAATTCTGACAGAACAATTGAATACAAATAATGTAATATACATTTCCATTCATACGTACCAGTGTAACTATCACTTTTTTTAATATATGAAAATTCCCACACAAGACTTCCGTGAGCCTTTTAGAGTTTTGCATCGATTAGTTGAAATTGTTCGTTTTAGATTGAAACGGATTTACCACCGACTCTTACCAAGTTTTAACAGACAAGATGTGTTTGTTGCTCAGCGGAGGAAACCTGACTCGGATTCCCAGATTGATCAGGAGCGTGTATCATGTGGGAGATGGAGCGCAGGCATTCTCCAGACCTATTTATAAAAGCTAGAAGCCTGCACATTCAAAAACACGCACCCCCACCCCTACCTGAGGGTTGAAGCTTTACTGCTTGTAGGTACATCATACCTCAATCACGTCCTAAGATTCCAAGCAGTGCGATAATATGTTGTAATGCATGTTGGGATTAAAGTTGATTTTTGGTCCACTTAGGACATGCCAGATTGCATTTGTACGTTGTTCTCTTTTCCGATCTTGGAATTAATTTAATTCCAGGGGTGCAGCTGAGCTGATGCGGAATAAACTATTTGTCCTTTTGCATATGTACAGACTCGCACGAATGTAACCCAGCAACGTGCCTGGTTATTAATAGGGTCCTAGCCTTACCGCCAGGCTCACTGGAGTATTGCAAAGTAATCACACCGTGTAAACCCATCATACGAACGATTATTTTCCATCAAGTTGAAATTCCGATTTAAAATTCCCTGTTTTGCTTTAGTATTGGCTCAAGCAGCATACATCTCAGCATCTTGCTTCTAGAAGTTTAAGTTTTTAGGTAACAATTCTTAATAAAACTGATCAAAGAGCCTTTGTATTCAGTCCTAAATTGTGTTTACGTAAACAGAAACTGTTAATATTGGACTGTGGAGGTCATTTCTGATTGTCAGGTTTGACAAACTTCGTTGTTCTCTGATGTATGGAGATGTGTGCACCACTTTGTCGATTTGCAAGCCAGGAGGAAAATACATTATCTCTGGAAGCCTGTAGCAAAATATGAAATGTTTAATTTTATGTTTTCTTTGTAGTTAATCTTGGATTAGGTTTACCTGGATTCAAGGCTTGACATTTTGTCTTTTAGCAGAAACGTCTGATCATCTCATGTGTACAAAGATCAAAAGTAAATAAGCCTTTGTCTCTGTATTTGCTCAGGCAATATTACCTTAAATAGAGTCTTGTAAATGCTTTCAGAGTTTATTATAATATATCGTGCCTCCATAATTAGACCTGATTTAGGATGAAAATCTTTTACATCAAGAAAAATTAATTAAAAATGTAAACTAAATGAATGACCCATATTAGGTACTAGTTGTGCCCCACATTATTTTAGTAATATTTTTCCACATGTAGAAGTCTTAAAACACAATGCCTTTGTTCAAAAGATTTTACCTCTGTGGAAAACCCTTATTTGTATCATTTTGATGTTTCACAGAGCTGTCAGTGCTGTAGTGTCTCATGATCCACATTCTTTTTCGAGACTTTGGAATTCATTATAACAGAACTGTTAAACATTTTCATCAGAGAGTAAACTTTGATTTTTAATGGAGGTTTGATGGTTTTACTGAATATGGTTATTTAAGTTGTTGTGTTGTATAACCATGCTGAGTTAAATATTCATGACTTGCTCATCCAGCACATCTAAGAACTTTATCTGCTGGCTTGACATTGAGACCAGGCCACAGATTACATGTGTGTTCAGTGATCCATGCTTTTTATATGATAATAAGAGCGTGTTTTTTTTTTTTCAGCAAGACTACTAGATGCACATCTTAACAGAAGGGTTTTTTATACACATAAATGTCTCTAGTTATTCAGCAACTCAAACTTAAACCATCTTCAATGCTTTTTACATTTTTTGTTTTGAATTTGTGCGCTGCCATTAAATGTCATTACAAATGATCAAACCTGATAACCAATCATCTTTTGAGCAGGGGCTGATTGAATCAGGCTTGTAACAGGCTTAGAGTGTTAATTTATGGGGGGTCATGGCTGAAGCAGAGACTCTCTCAGACCTGATCAATGAATGTTATTAGCAGGCTGTTCGGATCACTGATTATCACTGTGCCCACAGAGCCCTAAATTTTGTTTGTGCAGAACATTAGATCTTCCCGGTGGTCGGAAGGCTAAGCCGTACGCCTCTCTGCTCTGTAGTAACACTTTAGTGGATTTTTAGTTGACCTCTCCATGAAGCTTTACTTGTACTTGAGCTTACAGTAGATTACAAACATAATTTGACCTTTTCAAATTAAAATGATGCAGTATTCCCATACAGTATGTATGTGTTTGTGTAGGTATATAAAAATATAAACAATCACAGGCAGCCAAGAGCTTTCCTGTCGTTCAGTTGTCTCAGTTAACCGTGTTGTGATCTCTGAAACTCTTTACACAAAGTTTTGAATTTGCTATAAAGAACCTAATGTGTTTATGTAAATTAACTTGTAGCAACCCTAAATTAACTTGTAGCAACCCTAAATTAACTTGTAGCAACCCCCAATTAATTGGCGGAAAGTTATCTGTAAGTTTCGACAGCATTTTGTAAATTTCATCTGAACTTAACTTCTGAAGGTATCTGCTCTCTCAGATGATTTGTGCAACGCTTAGCAGAGCAAGAACATGATGTCCTTAGACACCAGATATTTCGGTTGCATTTGCCTTTGCAGATGAATACAAAGTCGAAAATTTAAGTTCCATTTGCATATTCTTCATATATAATATTTGGATGATGGCTTATGTGAGACTCTCTCGGGTCAGTCTGTGAAGATCAGTCATGAGGGATGACTTGAGGGAACAATCTAGCAGATCTTTTGATTCTTCGAGTCTTCTGGATCTTCATCTGAGACCGTTTCTTCTGGGCCAACTGTTTCTTTTCTACCCTACTTTTCTCTCCTCAAAGAACACTGATTTAGATGGAAGACAGATTTGAAAGTGTTATTATTACATAGCTAAATCTCAATGCTAGCGTTTTGAGCCACCGCTAATAAGCACAACTGCGTTTGGAGTGTACATTAAAGCTTGCTAATGGAAACGCTGATAAACCCTTAAGGATAAAGTGGGTGGGGTTGACGCTTGACAGCCTTTTGGATTGAGTAACCAAGCTTGTTTTGTGTATGTTAGGAAAGCTTGTATGACAACAGGGGCCCGACACAGTCAGTGCAGAGGATGTTTCTACCCTGTCCTCTTTAGTTCAGACAGCAGAGGTCTGTTGTTTCGCTCTCTGATCTCGCAGACTTCTTAAGGTCAGAGAGGGATGACGCTCCGAGCGCTCAAAGATCAGAAGGGTGGAATCTGCAGGCTTTGGCTGCTTGCAGTGTTTGGATAGATGTCATGGGCACGGCATGACTCTATAGCTGCTGTCTCAGTCTACCGTCTCGCTTGGAGGCCATTAGGTCACTGAGAAGATCTGCTTTATTGGTGTGCTATTCATTTCATGCTCGTTTGCTGTGTTTGTGGAGCTCATAATCTTTTTGTTTTGTACTATTTGACAGTTATATTCACAGTTCTGCATATTTTTAACGCACCATGAGCTTTGCAATAAAAATGTCGTAGTCATCATCAGTTTATTTTTTTAAAAGTGGCTGACTAACAGGGAATAAATTGATGTATTTATGAAGGATGTTTTTGTGTTTACAAGAAACGTGACACTTGAACACTGAACTTGTTTAATGCTGTTTCCTTTACATGGTTAATTTCAGGATCCAAAATTAACAGTAAATAAATTTTACTGGACCTGGATTTATCAACCATGAAACCATTTTGAATTTAATTTTCGTCCCCAGTCAGTAGGATTATTTAGTGAGTTAGTGCAACATGTTGCCACTGGAGATAAGATAGTGTCCAGTAAGTAAAACTGTCCTGTCAAAAAAAGTGTCAGATGTTTTGGCTAAATTAGAAGACCGGTAAATGTTTAATATAAAGTGTCAACATAAGTATCCTAGATAAACATCTATTAAAATGTTTTTTTTTGTGGTCAGTTTGACCTTTTTTTTAACCCATGTACTGTTCCTATTAATGTCAACAGCCAGTTTGGTTACTCAGTCAATTTTTACTCTGATTTGGTGCTTGGCGAGTGTTCATATTGGACCCTGTTTTTTTGTAAAACACCTTGTGTTTTAGTTTGCTAAATAAACACCTCGTAAAGTCTCTCATGGTGTTTGTGCTTAACTGGCCCAAATCCGCACCCAGAAAACCTCTTACTGAGTATGTGTGCGCCAAACACACTTTACAGCATTCATGGCCCCCATCAGCATGCACAGACGTATTGGCCTGTTGTTTATCTCTCTCTAGCCTGTTGATTTCAGTGTTTTTCTGCCCTCAGTCATTGTGACTGAAGGGTGAAGAGACTCTGCATACTGATTCACTGATTTAGCCCTGCTCTATCTGTGCCATTTTGTTAAGGGTCATTGTTTAAAGCGGTTACTACCAAAAGCATGAACTTAGTGTTTCTCAACCAGCCTTAAAAACTTCCAAAGGGTTCTTAGAAAAACAAGCATAAAAATAGGCCAAAACAACAAAATCAGGCAAATAAAAACAAACTTGAGATCCACTGCAGTAGACCAATAACACTTGTTATAAAAATAACACTATTTTTTTCCATGATTTATTTATTTGGTGCATGCTTTATGTACTTCATACTAGTATCGTATTGATTTCAAGTGGAATGTTTTGGTAAAACTTGCTCCGTGTGACATCACTCTTCCCTTATCTATTAAACATGAACACTATGATGCTAAAAGCTAACAACGGTTTCTCTTTTCTCTTTTCTATGTGCATTCTCCACCTGATACCACGGCCGGATTACCCCATAATAGGTAAGACAAATATTTTCTGAGCAGTTCTGTCTCTTTGTGATGTATCGCCTTATAAAAAGCCAGAACTTAAGCTAACACTTCCTCTTCTTTAATAACCACTACCTGTTCGTTTTTGATTTCCTGCCTTTTTCTCAGCATATGTGTAAGTCCACATAGCATTTCTATAGAAGGAGCTGTATGAGATGTGAACAGCAGGTGGCAGTGTGGTCCAACAGCTGGTGCATTCATGAGAAACTCACCAGAACAATCTCTCCAAACACTCTTCAGCTACTTCAACACTGTTTCTTGATGCTGTTTTTTTCTGTTTGTAATCTGCAATTCATCACATTTGTTTCACATATATCAAGTATACATTGCAGCTCCTGTGTGAAATAAAAACGCAGGATTGTGTTTGGGACAATTTTGTGAGAAAGTAGATATTTTGATGGGCATGTTAGTTGAATAATATAAAGTACCTCTAGTGTGGATCAATGCATGCTTTTTGTTAGAAGTCCTATTATTACTCAATTAATCATAATTTAATCACAATTTAATCCATAAAGGATTAAATTATTTTTTGTCATTTTTTTAATAATGGGACATGTTGTTTCTTGAGGCTGTTAGTCGTTGAGAGTCATTGAGTAGTTATGGTACCTTTTTAGTTAGTCTTTGTAAAAACAACATTCAAACTTGGCCCCTCCCCTCAAACAGAAGCACATGCCCCCTGCCACTCACCTGTTTGTTATTGTTGCCTGGAGGCTACACACCCACCGGCCAAAGGTTTCTTCCCAGAAACACCTTGAGCAGCTCAAAGCAATAAAGAATACAAGCAAATTACAGTGTTTCTGTAGACACAAACACCACCACACACTTCTAGTGGACCATAAGTCATGCTCAAAAGAGATTATTTGTATATTTTTGAGACTATATTTTATTTTTAAAGTTCTTCATAGTGCACCTTTAACAGTCACGGTTTGAATTGACATCAGTCTTGTGGTATTGTAACCTAATATTATCAGAATAAGTCAAGTTATCCTAAGTGCATGTTTTCCAGATACCGCAAATAGGTTGTTTGGGCACAAAGTGAAAGCACTTTAGCACTGGCAGCGGGATGCCTCCTCTTGGCTTTGAACAAGGGTGTCGTTGTTGGCATAGCTGAATTGTTCCGCCTTTGACTGTGGCTGGAGTGTTGTGTTAACCTTGGGCAATGAGTCACTGATCCAGGGCCAGGCAGTGATCAGATAACTGGCTTTCCTGCAGTGCACTTTGTGACAGCACAGTGGGAACACTGTATGTTGGAACCCCCGCAGCCTCCGCAGTGGCGCATTCTTAGGTTCAGACTAAGCAAGCTGAGTGTTCGACACGTGTCGTCGGGGCATAAGCCATTGCCGGCGGAGGGGTGGTTCAGATGAGGGGATCTTGGAGGCCTGGCACTGCATCAGAAGCAATGTGTCTTTTACAAGATGGTGGCTAAACCACTTCTGCCTGAATTTCTTTGTATTAGTTCATTTTTCCAGGATTTTTTTTTAGCTACATCCTGTTAGAAAAGCGTTTTGTTGTAAATTGAGGTCTGTGACGCAAATACCAGCCTGTGAAACAGGGCTTGTCAATCCACAATAGTAACCAGAATCGAACTCAGCAGACCATAAAAAGAAACGAACCCTAATGAATTAACATCAGAACTCGCCAAATTGAATGGGAAAGTTGTGTTTAAAAGCTGTAAAGCATTTTAATGCTCTTTTACTCATAAAAGCTTTGCCTTTCTATTGCACTAAAGTCTTTTTGAGCTGAGATCTAGAGTGTGGTGAACACTTTCTTTTTTTCATCCCACTTCAAATTACAAGATTAAATCTAAACTAGCCTCAAGATGGGCTAAACAACACTGGTTTAGTAGTAGTAAAATGTTATTTGTTTACCTTTAGTGTTCCAATCATTATGTGACCGACTAATCCACATGAAAACCAAGTTTGGAGACAGCTTATATCTAATTTGATACACATAAAAACTGAATGTAATTCTGTTCCCTTGGTAACTAAAACATAAATGAACAGAATGCAGTCATTATTAAAAGCAATACGTCTGAAGAGGTTGTACATTATACTGGTTTCATCAAGAGTTACTTTTACAATCAGAATATAAAGAAGTAAAGCATATCGGAGCACAAGTGGACAGTTACATGCGCATGTGTGATATAGCAATTGCTACATCAGATTTGTTGAAGCTAAAAGTCACTGTAGTTATTCACACCGTGTGGCGAAATTTCTTTTAACTCTGTGACAAACCAGCCAAGGACGTTCTGCATCATTTTTTGATTTCCGCCGATCCATTTCAATGCAAAAGTTAATAGACTGCAAATGTTACCCTTTAGCATCTTAGATTCTTAGCATGTTTGCATTAGAATAAGTTCATATTTGACCTTTGCGGCCACCGGTTATAAAATTCTTTGCCACCATTCTCTCCATTCAGACAAAGCCAGACAAACTTTTGGTTTTGCTCAGGACAGTCGGGGGGTCATTTCCCTTCCCTCAGAAGCTTGGGCGTTCTGCTTGAGTGCACATCACAGGAATCTCAATGAGAAACAGGTGAACTTCAAACGCTCATCTCCTGAAAGTTTGCAGCGTTGTAGTCTTGGATTTACACGCTTAAGCGGGAACCTTTGGAAGCACAAAGACTCCAAATCACAAGCTAAAAGTCTCACGGGGTTCACGGTGGCGAATAAGTTTATAACCATCTACTCGCAGAGCCAGTGAACCTTATTTTCTGTCCATCAAAAGAGCCATCCTCATTCCTGGTATCATCGCATCTCCTGCGAGACATGCTATAAACCACCCACCATCACATTGCCATCTGTTCTTTGTTAAGCCCGTGGTTGTCTGTAACACGCCGCCCCTTTAATAAATATACATCTCCTGTTCGGCCA
>JAZGTK010004759.1:0-23768 GCA_036877625.1 Ambastaia sidthimunki
ACCCGTCATCAGAGTCACCTGTTCCTCCACACCCGTCATCAGAGTCACCTGTTCCTCCACACCCGTCATCAGAGTCACCTGTTCCTCCAGACCCGTCATCAGTGTCGGGTAAGTGAAATCCGGGTCACAGTCTCTCTCCTCCAGCAGCTCGCTCAGAGTGCTGATGTAGATCTGCGCCATCTGAAGCGTCTCTGACTTGGACAGCTTCCTGTCGCTCTCCACGTTGGGAATGACGCTCCTCAGGCGATCAAAGGCCACGTTTAAGCCCAGCATCCTCCTCCTCTCGCGGGCGTTCGCGGCCAGTCTGCGACGTCTCCGGGCTCGGGCGATCGCGCTCTGGTCGTCATCGGGGTACGTGAGTCCGGAGAGGCGGAGCTGGACGAGAGCGCACGGGTCACAGCTCACCCCGCCCGGTGCGCGCCGGGCTGAACGGGCTCTGTCGGTGTCGGTCCAGATGCCCCCCGCGCAAGAGCCGCCTGGATGTTGCATGTTTGACTGGAGCGGATGGACTGACGCTCATTGGATGGACAGATGCTGCATTTATACCCGCGCGTAATGACGCGTGTGCGCTCAGAAATCAATGGAAATAAGTGACTTTATTAAGTCACTTATAAGTCTCTGAACACTGTTGATCTGAAGTGGATTAGATACGTGTAAGAGCCCTTGCCTGACTACATATAAACATATGCACATATTTACAACATACAGACTATATAAACATCAAAAGTTTAGACATTTAACTGTATTAGTATTACTTTCTACATTTCCAAATGATAGTGAAACTGAAATAAATCAAAGGGAAGATAAAAACTAGGCAGTGACCAAATAATAATAAAAAATATATATATTTATATTTATCTAACTATATTTTTGCTGTTATAGGTACAGCCTATATGTGTCACTTATTGGCCATGTTGTCTTCACTGTCTACTTTAACAACTTTAACAGCATCATTTTCATTTGTCAACAAAACTACTGTTATATACACATATAGACTTGTGTATAAATGTTTTAATGTATATAATGGCACATGGATGGTATTCACAAGTTCTCTATAGTACCTCAAAGACAACCCACCTCGGTACGTGTCTAAAAACTTTTCTGTACGCTAGCAAAAATATTAAACATATTTACAATCAGCTGCAGGGGTTTATTACATATTTTCATTTTTAAAACTCATTTTTTAGGAACCCAGATTTGCAACAAATAAACTTTGTGTCAGTCTGTTGATATAATGCGCTTATTGTATATGAAATACTCTCAGGCAATAACGTTCAGTTCATAAAGGTCTAACTGACAGGCAACATCCGCAGCGTTCAGTCTAATCCAATTACACACACACTCACACACACACACACACACACACACACACACACACACACACTCCACATACTGCAGCATTCAAGAGCAACAAAAGAGACTCACAGAAGGGTTATATTCAAGCACTACCCGGGCAGCTCCTGGCACACTTCACATATTAAAAGCTAATGAAGCGGCTCATTGAGGCGAGGGCGCGGGCCTGAGATCAAACCGAATAGGGTGGGTGTGTTTTGGGGAACCCCATGTAGAGGGTAAATTGGGGGGGATTCACGCCTGTCAAAGCAAAACCAGCCCAAATGAAAGCAAATTTTCACTGAGAGGATTTAGTGACACAGGATGAATCAGCGTTAGCTTCTTTTCCGCTGGTGCCAGAGACGCCACATTTTGCGGCACGCGCGAGCCAAAATCCTGCGACGACCACATTACTGCAAGAGACGCTTGTCACAATTCATGAAATCACCCCAGATGAGCTATAGATGTGTGTGCCAGAAACATCCCATCATGAACAGGGTCTTTCAGGTTTTGTGCTTTGCAAAATGTAATAAAGCTATTATGAGCATAAAAACCGAAACATGAAAACAGAGTTTGAATGAATAAAAGCTGGTGCATTGATTTTGTGTGACAAAGGTCACAACACCTGTTCTGATATAGATATTTATGATACACACTCTTTTCTACATATATGTTAATATGTATTTAAGAAGTAAATAAACGTTCCACTGGGGCTGCAAAACAATAACTTGCTATAGCACAGCAGTAATTGTTAGAAGGCATTAGGAAACACCCAAGACATTTCCATTATTTGACATTTAATTGTAGTCAGGCTGTGTTTTAATAGCTTTCAGGTTTGCTAAGAAGCACCGGAACGATCCGTGAGATTTTTAGAACAGTGACTGGATTAATGAATTAGAAGAACAGTCAGGAACTTTAATGTGATGGCTTGGAGATGTTTTATTCTCTACAAGAATGTTAAACCATCTGTCTGTAACCAGCCCTGAAAAAAAGTTTAAAACAGAAACAGTTTACAGACAGAAACTGCTAGTAGATTTCAAATAACTAATATTTACAAAGGTTACAAACTCCAGCACAGCTGTGAAAATTAAAGTATAAATATTATCAGCACACAGACAGAGAACATTAATTGATCATTAAAATGATTAAATATATCAGATTGTTTTGTTTAAACATCTGATAAACATTGTAAACATCATTTATCACTAATAAACCACAACTTATGTCCATTTCAGCATCAGATTTATGAAATGTATGAAATTAATCAAATGTTGGCAAAACAGAAGGATTTGTGAAATTTGTAACCCCCACATTTGAAGCATTTGAAGCATTTGAAGCATTTCTGTAGCATTCACAAGCTCTTAATGTGTGACCTGTTTAATATATGTCTTCTTCTTTTTATCTGGTTTTCTGTGTATTTTAGCTGTAAACCAAAAGACTGTTAATCAGTTTATCGTGCCTGTCCGTTTTCTTCAAACAACTCTCTCTCATTCTCTCTGTCATTTTGCACAGTTTCATAACCCTCAGTTAACTTGTAATTAAACCTGCTTTTAACACCGGATAAAGTGACATTTCACCCTTGTATTTTTGGAAGGGGGTTAGAATTGCTTTGAACCCTGTGTTATGAGAAATGCTAAAGTGATGGTAAGTGTCTCTTTGTTAATCAGAACTACTATATTAAAAGTAAAGCTATGTGTACTAAGCACAGTGTATTTAAATCTCATTTTTATGAGAAACACTGAAATATTTTCTTTCTCATACACCTTTTTCTTTTCAACAATTTTTTACTTTATGTTAGATAAACAAAACAACTTCACAAGCACAAAACACTGTTTATAAGAGCCATGTTTGCTGTCTTCTTTTATAAGCTACTGTGTGTTAATTAAAAAGTAATTTTATTTGAAACGTATGCTTTCATGGGAGAACAGACACAACTTTGCAAACAACCTTAAACAGTAAAATGCAAATCTTAACTTGACTAGTTGCAGACATAGTTTGACATTCATTTTTCAGCTCACCAACTACAGTTCACAGTCTAGCTAGCAATTTTCCAAAGTCTCAAACCACTGCATTTTTACTAGACAAAATAAAAGGGAACTGAAGTCTGTAACTGCATGTGTTTGAACAATGTATTTGAAAAATAATAATGTGAGTGAATTGTGTTGAGTCTGTGTGTGTATCTTTATTAAAGCTACTACAGTCAATGGATTTTGACTTCTTAACAGGTCATGAATTTGGAGTAGTTTAATTTTTAATACTTTTAGTGATACTGAGATGACAAACATCAGAGTGAAGACAAAAGCCCTAGAGTCTACAACCCCCCAACCATAAAGACCACTTAACTTGTGTTTCATTTATTTATTTGCCATGTTACGGTGACTTAAAACAGCCAACATGCATTTACATTAAACTATAGTATGGGTTGTTGTACTTCACCTGTCCAAGCTCTATTTATCAATGACTTCATTAATATGCAAAAAGAACATTATTCAGCCAATCAATGTTATCAATGTCATAAATATACATGTCAGAACCTCTCAAACATGACACAAGATTAACCCCAGATTACATTTAACCCAGGGTCAGAAATGACCCTGAGTTAATGAATTCAGGTGTTAAAAGTTCTCTTCTCAAGGCCCATCATTCGTTCCTACAGTAAACATCTGAACATCTAGGGATTGTACCGATTCTGAGGGTTTTCAAGAGGTCGGAAGATGAGAGAGGTGGGACACAGCAGGTGCAGTGACCCCTGACCTTTGACTTCTGCTCTCTAAAGGTCATCTGCTTCCCTCTGACCCCTTATTTGTTTTATCTCATACTGCTGGGTGTTGCTGGGTGTGTGTGTGTCCAGAGCTTTATACAGCCCGATTTCCAGCCATCGATTAGGCTGATCACTGATGTGTGGGTTCCATCTGTGGAAGCCCATCTTCTGTATGAGTGTTTAAAGAGATTGAAGTAGAAACATCATAGTTTAATGTGAACTGTGTGTTTTAATGGAAAATTCAGCATCTCAGCATCTCCTCAAAGGAGACCACAAAGTTCATGTGTGTTTTTTCTTACTGTGGTGCATTCATATGACCTGTGCTCCTGTCTGGCTGGTCAGGTGGAAAGGTTTGTTCCTCCACTCTTCCTTGTTTGTCTCAGTTCTGCTCTTCTGTCTGAGATAACTGCTTTTCCTTCATAGCATTGCAGATTGTAACACATGGAAAGAACTGTTATTTTACACTCTGCTCTGAACCTGTGAGATCAGGCTGGACATGCTTTCATGTGTAAGATTTCATACAGAGGTTTACTTTTTAAATGTGCATTCTGAAAATGTTTTTTTCTTCAGTTCTAAGTAGAAAAGAGGTTCTTCGTAAAAAAAAAATTTATTAGGATTTCTTTGTTCTTTTTTTTTATTTATTTTGATTCTTTCGTCCATACAAATGTTTTTATTATTTTTGCATGGAACCTTTTTTTTATAAAGGTTTGAATCTAATAAATATCCAATGCAGGTCATATTTTTACTTTCAAGGAACATCAAGGGTGAAAATATTGTGAAAAAACATTGTGAAAATATTTTCACGAGTCTCAATGTTTCTATCACTGTCAGATTCAGATAGAAGTATTTGTTTCACTTTAAGGCAGCCAGTATGTTTGAATCCAGAGTCCAGTGTCTTTTGAATAGGGGTTGTAAGACCAGTTAAAACATCACTTTATCTGCCTTGTGAGAAAGCAATAATGCAGGTGATGGTGTTGCACCTCTTTTTGTAACACCTGCAGACAGACAGTTGTGCTGTACAATCACAAACACACACGGTGTTGAAGCAGCTGTATCAGAGCTGGTGTGTGTTATGTGTGTGCTGTGTTTCTTTGTGTTTCTTTGTGTTTCTTTGTGTTCTGATGATTTCATGCATCAAATAAGCAGTAATACGTTTGCAGGCTTTGATATGATGTGCTCTGAAAACATCAAGCCATGTTTCTGGCTGCTTTGATTCCTGTATTCACAAATGAAAATCAAGGATCAATTTAAAAGGAATGTCTGTTGAAAAATGTGGCTTTTGTTTCTCTTCAATGGTTTAATGCAACACGTGTAAGAGAGCTTGATACAGACAAGCTGCATGTTAATGAGATGTAAAGAAAATGTAAAGCGACTTTTGTTCCTCCAAAACATTAATTATTCATGAACAAGTTTTGCTTAAAATAATGCTAAAACATTTTATTATTCACATCTGATATTGTAATTTTCATCCCTAAAAGCGAATGTGAGAAACTTCCTGTGTTCCGGCAATATCTCCATGTGGAAATCTGCATCCTTTAGATCTATCACAACCAGTTTTCAGGCTGAATTTGACACAATCTGAATCTCCTCAGGGACTGATTCAAATGATGTCGATCTAAAATCTCACGCAGCCTCTCGTCCTTTCTGGGTGCTATAAAATAATGTCTGTAAAAGCCCAGATCTCTTGTGGGATACACGTTCTGTATCCTCCTATTGGTCAAGCTCTTTGGCCAATATCTGCTGCTGCTTTCCTAACACCACAGTCTGCAGAGCGTTATGAAACGTTGAGGATGAGAGGAGAACTGAACTCTTTACTCTCTCTACTGTCTTTAAGAGTCATGAGGCAGAAGTTTCCATGCTGCCAGAAGGTATCGTCCTGTCGACCTGCCCAGCATCCTGAACCAGAGAACTGTCAGAAGAGATGGTTGGACAGGAGAAAGAAGAGACGGGCTGCATGAACTGTGGTGGCAGGAGGAACATCTGAGGTGGGGGGGAGCAGAAGATCCCTCTGGGGGCTCTGAAGCGAATCAGGTGATCTTCTTCTTTGCAGCCCTTGAGGAAACACAGTCCTAAGATTGAACTTCCTCTTGGGCTGCCAGGCCTGCAAATGCAAAAACAATACACACATGTATCTTGTGTCATCTGCTGAAATGTAGCTTTTTTCCTAGCATCTGTATATTTTCTTTTTCCTTCACTCCTAACCTGACCTACTACAGACAGACGCGCTCCTGAAGACAAGAAGCTGATGATGCATTGTGTCTTTTAAAGGCTACATGGTGTCACATGATCTTGACTCTTATTGGCCTTATTTGCATATTTACCTTATTTTGCATTTTCTGATCAGCCTCAACAGAGGGGGATAGAAAGAAGAGAAAGGGTTGCTTAGAGACTCTTTATCTGTAAGGGGGTCCTGCTCAGAGCCCTTCCTTTGAAGGTATGAGTTGGTCTCACCCATGTGTCATGTAACTAACTTTTGTTACAACAAAGCACTACAGAGATAAATTAGTTTTTTTAACAAGGACACGTATTTATGTATACGTATTTTTTTTTACGTATGTATATATATATGTATAGTCAATATATTTTTATATGTTTCTGACAGTCCCAAAGACCGTGATTGGCTGCTTCAGGTGTGATTCATTAGGAGTTGGTACACTTTACTAGCACTCAGCTGGACCTCATTTTGCCTTCAGAACCGCCTTAAGTGGAAAAATTCCAGCTGGGAACCTTCTTTAGAGATTTTGCTCCATATTGACACGACAGCATCACACAGCTGCTGCTACAGTCACCAGGAGCTGTAGAAAAACATCACTGACGTCAAACAATGAGTCTGAATGTGCATAAACATCAATGAGATGAAGGGTAAAAGATTTTAAGTGAAGTTAAATGACAGTTCCTCACACACAGCTTCACTAAATGAGTCATGTGAACTATTTGTTGCTGGTTTTCTGGTACTTTTATGCCGTTTAATGGTGTTTTTGTCCATTTTGGATTTTAACAACCCATTGCATGTTTTCATTCTATTTAAAAACCAGTCCAGAAAACAGTCTCCATTGCTTTCCATGTAAGAAAGAAATAAATATATGGTATGAGTGAACTACTTCTTTAGCCATTCTTCAGCTAATTAATCAAGATGTTTTAAATAAGATTAATCAAGGAATCTTATTTTTAGCAGCTCAATAACATCTTTTTGTTCCAGTAATAGCAAACAGAGTTGGTTTTGTGTCTCACAGAACTAGTTTTTAAATATGCATCACCACCCTGATGCATGTGATCATAAATTATTTACAGTGCTGATCAGTGTTTTTGAAGCGTGGTGACCTGAGGGCAATTACTAGCTGCCCCAGAGTGTGTGTTTTCCAATAGGATGATGAAAGAGTGCATGTGTTTTAGTGAAGAAATGGATTAACCAATCATGACGTAGATGTCAAAGTGTTCAGGTTATAATCAGTGCTATGAAAATAGTGTTACTGTTTCTTTTTGTTCACACTGTAGTGGATTTTTTTAGACTGTGAGAATTGAAATTGTGACCTGATTAAAATTTGATCTGTTTTTCATCTTTACTGTCAGAGGTTTGAAATCCTGGAACATCTCGTGCAGATTGTTTATTTAAGCGAGACTGCGGCTGTGTGGACATTACCTGTTTAAGTTCTGCGTTAGTTGAGTTATCGTCAACACAAACTGTGTTAGTAATAGTGATGCTTGCCATGGCGAACGCGGCTGATAAATATTGCCGACTGCTTTCCCTCTGCAAGAAAGATGATGGCAGCCTTCTTCATTTCATAAATACATGTAAAGACCTTCTGTTTCTCTGACAGCATCTGTGAAATTTACTGACCTTGAATTCAGTTTCAGCACAGCTGTCAGACTAAGTGCAGAAACAAGCCAGTCAGACGTATCGTCAGCTGCTCGGTCTCATACATAAGTCGGATTCTGCCCGTTCATTTTTTATATTTACGTTCAATAACACAAATGTGTCTGCATTGCTTGTGAAGAGACGTGTGATGGAGGGGGGGTGGGAGCGGGCGGGTCGTTGAGTCAACGTTATTCCTGTAACTGTTCAGATGATGTTTGCAGTAAAGGTACAAAGCCATTTATCTCCTGCAATAAATGAAAGTGGCTCAGTATCTCTCTGGAGACGGCTGGAAAGTGAACGAAGAGCCGTTTCATACAACACGTCATGGTTCTCTGTCTTGGATAAGCATTTTTATTCGCTTTTTGACAGAACAGCTCATGCTTTTAGCCTCTGAGGAACCTGTGTAGATAACATTACGATGAGAGATCACTCAACCATATGTCACGGGTTTCTTGCTGAAGAGTTTAGTGAATACTTTAGCTTATTTCTTCATTTATGTGTCTGTGGAAAGTCTTGACTGTAAAGAAACTTTCAAAACATCAGAACTAAGCAAAACCTCTTGCTATGTAGTGACAGAATTTTCACCTTTGGCATAATGTCTGGTCCATTTTGCACCGTGACTCCAGGTCTTACCAGGTCTTGGTAAAAGGTAAATTACTGAGAAGAAGTGAGTAACATTCAGTTGGTGATGTGATTTCAACATGACGGCCAGCATGGTCCAGAATATGTTGTTTTTACACCATCGATTTCTCCATCACATTTTGCTAAATTCTGGTCTCATCTTTACCTCGTATCCATTAGTTTTTTCATTGATCATTGATTTGTCCAGACTGACCTTGTCTGTTGTCTGGTGTTTAGCTCCTTAATGTGGAGGGTCTGGCGGCAGGGGGCCCTTAAAGACCGCTGCACCACTCACGGTCAGCCCACCTCAGAAGCGACCAGCAGGAAATCACCTTTCTCACATGTGAAGTCAGGCACGCACAGAACAAATGCCCATCTGTTAAACATGCCACAGAATCAATCAATGTCAATGTTAGCGTTTCACAGCCGAGTGAATGGTGTGATACTTGCTGATTTGTTCAGTATTCTGGAAGTGATGGCGTTCTCAGCACAAGTGCATGCTGACCGCTACAGACGTCTCAGAGAAAGGTCTCAGAAAATCACTAGCCACTTTACGTTCTGTTTTCAGATATTAAAGCCACTTTCTTTACCTGCGTTATCAGTGCACCTGTAGCTAATAGGGACTTTCTGTAAATTCATAACCACAGCGATGAGCTCCAGTCATGTCATAGTGACGTATTTATCAAGGTATGGTTACCCCTATTTGAAATGTGACCTCTGCGTATACTGGTGAACACAAACACTACAGCAGCAGTAACAGAACTGGATTCTGAAAATTCTTTAAAACTATAAATATGTTAAGGTTTAAACTGTTGACTTTTATCCTTGAAATTAAATATATTTTTGATGTCTTGCCGGAATTAAATAAATTAAATATATTGTTGACGTCTAGCTAGAATAATTTGGAATCATTTGAATGAAGACATAACAGCTTGAGCTGTATTTGGTTGCCATGGCAACAGTTTCATACGTTTATCGTTAAAACTTCAAATTTAAAAAATGTCGCACATTTAAGGAAACAGCAAAAAGCTAAAAAAGGGAAAATGGTTAAAAACAAAATGTAAAAAGAATGTTAACATACTCAGCCTGACTGGACCTTGTTTCTTTTAAGGTTTTTTTTCCTCTGTTATTAAGAGCAGTTTTAAGTTTTTGGTTTCTGGTCACTGCTGCCTCTGGGCTCTACAGGCAAATATACATGCAGGTGTAATATTTATGAATGGAACTGCTCAGTGAGGACTTTACAGACTGTAAGACATTAGAACTGCAATATTTCTCTGTAAATGCTGTGCAGCACTTTAGTGCAGATAAATATCTTCACGGCATCACGGCTGTCAGGACACAATGTTACACACAAACATTCCTTTTAGATACACGACCTTCAGTGGTAATAATGCCACGTGCCATGTTAGACATTAATCCTGTGCATTCTATAATGAGCCTCATTTGCATAGAGAGCAGACATGTTTGCTCAAACAAGATTGACAATGACTCATTTAAATACGCTTGGTGCAGTTGAACTTCAGTTAAGCTGGACGTTACGAATAACATGCAGGATTTAAAATTTTACATGCTAAAACACAGCAAGTGTTTAGTAAATTCACTGCTTGATTTTTGTGGTACTTGTCAGGGGTGGCCAGACAGGGGTCAGCAATTACTCTGGGATGACACAGAAAACATTATACAAACAAAGAAGGTACTCATGCAATCTTTAAATCTTTTTTATAAAGTAATTTAAATGCCCCAAAATTCCTACAATGACATTTTAATGAAAAGAAGATCACCAAATAATAAAAACTTGTTAGAAATGTGTTAGGCTCATGTTGTTATATTGGTACATTTTTATATTTTGCAAACCTGTTTTTAAAGGGACCACAAAATCACAGCAAGTATGTACTGAGCTGAATTTATTTCAAGCGCAAAAATAAAACTTAAGCAAACTCACAAGTTGTTTTCAAAACCCTTGACAATATCATCGGTAACTACATTCATTGAATGCTATGATTACTGTGGTTTAAAACAAAGACATTCACCAAAACTCTTGTGTTATTAACCAGAAAGAAGATGAGCATAAATGACACTATATGTTTGTTCTTACAGGCGACTGATTCATCTTAACTGCATTTATTTCACTCCTCTGTCTGTCCTCCAATGATGAGGAGCTACTGATCACTGATGAGCCACAGCTTATGATTGAAGTTCTCCTACAACCATATCTCACACATTACTTACAAACGCATTTACATGTGAGGTGCCACTCCGGGTTTCTCCCCTGGTCCTCTTCAGTACCTGTGCTACAGCAGCTTATGATCTTAGTAACCTGTATCTTCATCTACTTGCATTGACCTCCTTGTGTTCCGATGGCAAGATGTGTTGAGGACTCTACAGAACATCATCTTGAAAATGGAGTCAGTTGTGTTCAGGTGGGAGTAGATGGAGAAAGTGAATCCAAGCATCGGCCACAGCCATGCCTGCCGCAGGCAAACTGCAGAGGACCAGATGGTCTGTGAACATGTTTCAGGATCAGCCGGCTAAAGATTGTAATGATGTGTGAAGTGAGGGCATGTTTCATACACCATAATGACTCAGTTCAGTAGCGTGAGAGGAACTGTTTTCAAAACAGTGAAGCTTTCTCAGTCAAGAGCAAAAAAGCTGCATGCTAACATAGATTAAGTGGAGGCAGGAATCAAACACACACTTTGTTGTTTTGACAGATATGTTTGTTTCGTTTTTTTGTTTTCAATGAACTGGTACAAAAGTAGATTTTTCGATTCACATGAGTCATACGTTTTTTTTCCAATTTTATTTAAAAGCAAAAAAACACAGTACTGCTATTTATTAATATTTTCATTTGTGCTTTTAGTTTTATTAATTGTAATAATTGCAAATTTATGTTCTGATTTTATATTTTTTAAGCAATGCTTCAATAAAATTAGCTTGAATGTAATTTGCTTTTTGTTGGGAACTAGTTTTGCATTTTTAAATGGGTAGATTAACTGTAGTTATCTACTTTGACTTATGAGTAACTTCTGTCTTGACAACTTTTCTCTACCACAACCCTCCACCCCTACACTTCTAGTGTACAGGAAGTGCAGATGTGTAAAACAAAAGGAGGGTTTTCTGCTAGTTAGTTAGTTCTGGAGGTTAGTTAAGACTGCAAATCAAATTCCTCCTCGCCAACCGCCTCAGCGTTCAACATGCAACGATATACAACAGACTCATTACTGTTAAAATCAGGAGAAAGAACATATTTCAGCGTTCTGTCACTGAAATGAGACCCAAACAGAGCAGCATTTGCATACGCATACATAATTAAACAGTAGCTTGAATATGTATCTGGGCTCCCCTGCAGAAAGCAGAGCTGGTATATGTCCCACTCACAATATGACTTGTTCATTTTTGATACCTCGAGATAGCAAGAGATGATTAGTTCTCCACTGTGACACTGAATTGTCAACATCTCAATTGACTCGCTTCTGAATTATTAAGAGCCGTTCTGAAGTCATGGGCCAAAAACAATAAAAGTGTTTTGAATGTGGACAGCTGCCCTCATTATATTCCAAACTGAGAACAACACCAGCACATTTTTGAAAGCAAATGGCAACTATTAACACATGAACGGGTAGCAAAATGTTGAAGCTCCACAAAGCTTCCTAAAAATAAATTATGAAACCTGATGTTTTCTAAAAAGAAAAAAGTGTAAGAAAAAGACTAAATCAAATATGGCGGCATGTCAATCTGTGTTTTATGACATCATTAATGACATCATTTTGTGTTAAGTCACAAAACACACAAGAACTAATTCAATTTTTATGTCAATAATGTGCCTCAGTACATGATAAGAAATTGTCTTTCGAAAATACATCATGTCTATATGTCATGTCTATGACTATATGAAGAAGTTTCATATATAAATCTTGATAACCTTCAAAAAAATGTATGATGATACAGTTTGTGCCCCATATTTTTTTACTTGTTCTGCAGGAGTTTTACTAAAGCATCCAGCCCCCAAACTTATCAAATAAACTGCTTGTGAATAAATGATGACTGTTTCTGGTTGGGTCAAAAATCTGGTTAGTAGTTGCCAGTAACAGTCTCCGCCAAACCTATAAACAGTGTTTTGAGTGTGACCAGCTGCCCTCATTGTTTCACACATAGAGAAGATAACAAAGCAGGTAATACATGTTGACAGTGAATGCCAGTAAATTCTTTCAGATATAATTATGTTGGTTATGATTACAAAGACATTATTTTTGTTGGTGGTGAATGATTTATAAAACTGAGCCAGTAATTTAAGAAGTTCAGAGGTTTTCACACTGAGAACAAAATGAATAACATTGATCAAATTTATAAAGCTTTAATGACAAAAGAATTAAGCATTCCTGCCATTTGCATTTGTTTGCCATTGTAAATGTAGTTAACATAAAAATTTGATGTGCCCTGTGGAGACTGTGATTGCATTGTTAGTTATACACATCCTCACAGTTTGAACATTTGAAGGATTTTTGGCTTTGTGGTGGTAGATGCAATGTATTATTTCAACCTGTTTTCAACCTAAAAGCAGATTAAAATGTAACAATCAGCTCATGAAGGTCAGCGATTCAGCAGCTGAAGTGTTAAGAGAGCGTGAACAATCTCAGACTTATTATTTGAACATCTCTTCTTTGTTATGCAGATGCTGTCATGCACACGTTTTATTTCTAAAGGGTTAAAGTGATAGTTTCTCTCACTGAAAGATTGTCTCTTCCGTGGTATAATTTAGAAGGCACATTTTAAATGTATCTTATCTCCCACAATGACTGTGACTTATAAAAGAACTTATAAAAGCATAATTACACATTTGTTTTTTTGCTGGAGTTAGAAGTTCAGCTACAGTTTTCCAGATACATCGTATCTAATTACCCAGAAGTCCCCTCAACAATTGAGTGTAATGCGAACAGGTTTCCTAAAGCTTTATCCAGTTAACTGCACGTTGTACGTTATAATTCCAAAATTATTAGGTAACCTCATAGTAACATTTAACTTTTCAACAACACGTGACATTTACAGCTGCACATAACAATAGTTGTGATGAAATATCAGTATTCACTGATTGGCTCTTCAAACTATTTAGAAGATGAAATGCTTTTTAAAGTGTATAATTACCACAGAATGGCGTGACCTGCCTCTAATAGTCCAGTAATTACAGACGGCACCTTCATAACAGTTTGTAAAGGAGACACTGGGAATGTGGTATCCAGGTGACTCTTGGCTGACTCCAGATCAGCTCATGGTTTTCAAGTTCGAAATGAGAGAAAACTTTCCATCATTTATAATAGAAGGAAACTTACAACTGAGAAAAAAACAGCAGTCCATGATGTCAGAAGTTGTTGTTTAGATTTCATTTGAATAAGAACATTAAACCTGAATTATGTTCTTTTGGTCTTCATCTATGTGTTATTTTTTGTATACATACAACATTGCAAAACACACTGGAACACGTTGCAATTCTAAAACAGTTTTGGTTGTGCTTTGCAGGAGCAATATGAGTGTTTGCAGTGTTGCTCATTCTCTGTTAGCTGTGACTGGTTAGGGAGAAGATTAGAGTAATGAAACTGTCAAGCATCAAAAAGAAAATAGCAGTTGTCTATATAACTCATGCGCTGTTTGTCTTCTAATATTATTCGCTCTGAATGTGAAAAACACGTTTCTGTGGTAACTCAGCACATGCTTTTCCTCATTTAATTCTGGCAGGATCTTTTTGTTAATGAAATGACACTTGTGCTCGACACTATCTGAGGAGAATCAATGGTGTCCCATGAATTGACAAAGAGATTCGTCTCCCACCGTACGAGCCCAACGCTTTGAGAACTGATGCTGTAGTGAACAGAAAGCCGTGGCGTATGAACGCTGCTGACTAAACAGGATGCCGGTGGCTGCGTAAGTAGAAATTGTGCACTGTGATTTAAAGTCACAGTCACAACATGCAAGATCATAATTAAGTCTGTGTAGCCAATAACAAGCATAAAATGTGAAAGACATTCTACATTATCTGTATCTCTACTAATATTGCATGTTTGCATATTCCAGTACAGTAAAACTATTTTAAAATTATGTTTCTTGTGGGGTTGATGATCTTTGAGTGTCATTCCAGAGGGTATTAGGTGGAAAACTGTTGCAGTCAGGTGGAAAAACAGGTCAGGGTGTGTGATTCATGACATTCATTTTAAACATGTTATTATTATTTTTAAATTAACAAACTAAACTAGCATGTTAAATGTAAACACTTCAGGATGTGGAGGCTGTATAAGAGGAGACCTCAGGACCATTAGTGCTTTGTAAAGGAGGAGAGTCATTTGTCCTTCTGAAAGTGTTACTCTCTCTCTCTCTCTCTCACTCTTCCTCATGCAGTATTAACCTCACTCTTTCTCGCTCTAATCACCGTCTTCATCACAGCTGTGCTGTGGGCTTCGGGCCCCCCGGTGAGGGGCTGGAACCCGGTCAGACTCCCTGCGGTCTGCAGGGATGAATTTAGCTCCCAATGCATCACCGGCTGCAGAGAAGCAATGAAAACTGAGCAGAGCGCTTTGCCTGAGCAATGCTGGTTTGTCTCATCAATTAGCCGTCAGCTAGTGCTGGAGTCAAAAAGCTTGTGAAACACGAGTCCTGCTGGTGTGGAGCAGGTTGAGGGGGTGGAGAAATGAAACTGCTAAAGTAAGTGACAATTTTCATCAGTGCAGCTCTGTCAATGCAGTATGAGTTACACAATTCACCATCCCACACTACTGAGATACTGACACACACTACTGAGACACACTCTACATTATACTGGACTTCATACAGTATTAACAGTATTAAAGAGTGATGAAGTGATTATAAGACAACTATGAGGCAAATGTACAGAAATTTGTTGTTTGCTGTTTTGTCAGTTCACTCATGTTTATTTTGGTTGTGTTCTCAATGCAAGACTCAGACTGCAGAAGCTCTACACAGAACTGATACAACAGTTCTGTGTATCAGTTCTGTGTATCAGTTCTACAACAATTTATTGCTTTTAATGTGTGTACAATTAATGAAACAGGACACAACTGATCGCTTACAAACACAATTGTGAGGCAATTGTCCCAATACTCACTTTCGACAGAGGGATGAAACTCTGAAATTAGTAAAACATTTATGTGACATTCTGTACTTGTGTCTCATATTCATCATTTAACCATAAAAGGCAGAAAACAGAGCAATTGTTTTTGTTACTGTCTCAATAGTTATGGAGGGCACTGTATGCCTGGTTATAATGAAAATGTTCACACGCATCTCTATTAAATCAAATGTCTGTGTTATAAAGAATAACAGTTCATGTCTATTAAGACAGCAGTATTTCATAAGAAGATACATTTCTTTCACATTATAAGCACTTTTGAAAATATTATTATTATATCTGTTGACAACTAGGTCCAGGTTCAGGCACAAACTTCATAAAGATACGCAACTGCATTTGTTGAATACTGCAATTTATAACAACATTTAAAATCGATGCCCAAAATGGCCGACCATGGAACATCAATATTGCTGGACTCTAAAGAGACTATTCTCATGATTATGTTTTCAAAAGCTAAATTGGCATTTTTCATATCTCTCGATAAAATTGGCATGAGCAACAGAATTAGGTAAAAAAGAATATCGTTTCTAGAATGTATGATTCAGAGGTTGAGCATAAACATGAGAGGGCTTGATCCATAACTATTACATTTATTCATTTGGCCGACACTTTTATCCAAAGCGACTTACAGTGAATTTAAGGTCTACATTTTTATCAGTACTTGTGTTCACTGGGATCGAACCCACAACCTTTGCACTGCTAACACAATGCTCTACCAGTTGAGCTACAGTAACGCCTATTATTATTTTTTTTATTGTTTTATTAACCCTTGTTTCCATAATGGCCACATTTAGACAATAAACATTCCAAACTTAGTAACAGTCCCGTCCAAATCAGTTCTATTTAAAAAACTAGTCAATCCAAATCATGCTAATGACTTAATTTATCTGAATTCACCCTAGACTGTTTGCACAAGATGTGCTGTGCCATTAAACAGATTTTATGCTTGATGTTTTACAGTATTTCACACTCTGTGTCTTTGTACAGTAAATACCTGCTGTTGTCAGGAACCAGTCTGTCATTGCTGTGTGAGCTCAAAGCAAACGTCCTTTCATACTGCTGAAGGAAGTGAGGCCAGGCTTTGAACATCAGAGCTCACTATGAGTTCCGTGCAAATGTAGCCAAAAACGATTCCACCGCAGGAAACAACACAGCCACAAGAGGGCACTCTGATCCCCTGCAAACAGCAAGCAGAGGGAAGCTGCATTTAGCCCACAAGATTAATTAGAAAGGCCACACTATGGCATATAAATGGTGGCAGAAAGCTGTGTGTGGATGTTTGTTGCTTGACAGTTCGATGATGTGACACCAGTGAGATTTTGGTAAAGCTGTGGGACATCACGTGTCAATCTGTCTGACATCTAACATCTCAGCAGTCATATTGACAGCATGGACGAATCTTTCTGACAGGAAGCGTTTAACGTGTGTGTAGTCTTATTGTGGCTGGTGAAAGAACTCATTTGTTCATTCTTTAGAGTGAACTTGTGGTCATTTTGATAATTCAATGATAATGGGAGATTGGTTGTATAATCTGAAATTGTTTAGACAGTTTAGCATAAACATGTTTAGAAATATGAACTAAGTTTATTTCTCTCACAAGTGTATGTCTCTCTCTCTCTCTCTCTCTCGATAGACCAGCCATTAACATTAACGTTGACAACTGGAACCCCCTCCTCTCCGAATGACTCACTTCCTGTATTTCCTTTCGTTCACTTCCTTTTTGTGATCCAGGAAGCTACAACACAACTTTCCCATCAGCAGACGCATCTTCTCAGATGGCCCGTATCCCTCTTGTATTCAAATGTCATGGCTTGTAATGGTTCATGTGTCCCTCAGCTCTGGTGTGGGTGGCAGAACCTCAGAGCTGCTGCTGGACTGGATGGCTTTCTGTGAGACCTGTCTGAAGAGGATGATGATGTCTGCTGGCGATGGCGGTTTGTGGGTTGAGCGTCTGATGCTTTCTGAAACGGTGCACTGCTATGATTTGAGTTTCTGATGGGCTGTGAGCTTCAGTTAGATGATGTGTTGTCATTACATGCTCAATTTTTCTTCTCTCCTGTTGATGACTCTTCACACATAAGAGTTTTACACTATTAGCATACTGGGCTTCAAAACAAAGGCATCATATTCTGTCATCCAAATATGGGCCTCATTTCCTCTTTTAAAAGGTGATGCGGATGATGGTAGTGGAGCGAGTTGTGAAGAGTGTGTGTGTGTGTGTCTCTGAATGTTAATAAGGTTTTAGTGTTTCCATAAACAGTCAGATGTGTGATGTGTGAATTATTACAAAGACAAACTTACAATGAACAAATAACTAGTTACTTAAAACACAATAAAAACAGACTGATCTTGCAACAAAAGAATGAATCCATGATGTCTAGCCCAGTTTTGAGAACAAACTGTCATCTGTCAAAATATACTTTTAAGATATAACAGATTTTTCTTTTGAAATATTTAAAATTAATTTACAGACTCCCTTGCAGAATATTTTATGGATTTAAAACTAAAGCTATATTGAAACTTTTTATCTTTTTTTAAAACCTAAAATAAATAATTAACAGCAAAATAAATAAAAAGTATTTATGAACACTTTAAAACATTATTTGGAAATACAAAAATATAATTATATACTATAACAGATTTTTCCCAAAACAGGAGGAACCAAAACAGAAGGTGAGATATTGTGGAGAAGGTGACGACCTGAGCTGAGCTGCAGCTTATGTCCTGTTATCACTGCTCAGATGAAAACATGCTGCTTTCTTATGCTGGTTTAACTGCGGCTGAGAAAACGCTCTGCAGAGAGTCATCAACTGCTGATGACGGGCCAGAAATATAATAAAAGACTGTTCTCACCCCGGCAACAACCTCTTCACTCTCTTAAGACCTGAACCTCCAGACTCGTGAACAGTTTTATCCGCATGCCATCAAAGACCTAAACTCCATCTAACAGCACAACATTCATCCCATCATAACTGAGAGTGAGTGCAACGTTATCTGTGTAATACTGTTCACAACTATTTAACGTTTGTGCAATAACTTCAGTTTCAGTTTTTAAAAAACTATTTCTATTTTATATTTGTTTTTTCTATTTACATACTTATTATTTACTACTTATATGCCTTTTATACATATTTGTTTACACGACAATAAATATTCTATTCTATATAAGAATCAATTAAAATGTATTAATACTGTTCTTTACTACACAAACACTTATGGAGGGTCCAGTATTTCATTTTAAAACAAGTCAAATGATGATTAGAAGTGTCCACAAGCATTTAAACTAACTTTCAGCAGTACATTGAGCTGCTGTTTTTAAATAAAGCTATCAATGCTCAGTGATTTGAAGGGACAATCATTCTAGCTGACAAACTCAAGGGCTCCGATTTATGACATATTTAATTTGACTTCATCAGTCAGTGTCAGTCAGGAGTTTGTAGGTCGGTGGATGTATGCATGGATCAACACTAGCATACCAATCACTGGACCAGCGGTAACTTTTGCTTTGAGTGTGAGGAGATTTTCAGCACATAATTGCTCTTCAATTGTGAAATCACATTTATACATATCAGTTTAGGATATGACATTCTTTAATGGCAGCTATCATGACCTGTAGCTGTCAGATTAGCATTGCGTTCAAACTGTGAGTGTTTTTAATGGAGTGATGCGCAACCACAATCTGAATGAATCATATGGTCAAATATTCAGACATTCATGTTGAGAATAAACTTAAGTGGATTAAGCATTTGACTCACTGTGCCTTTAAATGGTTCAAAAACGTCTCTCAAAACATCTCTAAAGGCCTTTGAATTTAATAAAGTACATTTCTGACCCTCATTTGTGGAGCTTGATCGCATTTGTATGCGCAGTGTTACAAGAAAGACTGTTGTGTAGTGTGTGTTGTGTAATGTGAGCAGTACAGCGATTGTAGTTGTGTGAGTTTTTTAGACTGGGCATCAGCTTATTCAAACTGCTTGTCAATTATGTTCATTTAAGCTGCTAATTGACTCATTAAAGCTGTGTGCACTTGGATTGAAAGATAAACACATGGGTTTTATGTTTGCCAGGGGATTCCCTAATTATTGACAGCTTTCCCATCTATGATAAGACACAGACGGGGAACGAGGGAAGATGGTCATCAAATAAAGCCATTGTATCAGGAATTGGTCAGAGAGACCATGTGTCTATATTTGTGCTTGAGTGTGTGTAAGCTGCCCGGTGTGCACAGCAGTAATTGTGTTGCATGAGTCATGCGGGAGATGGGGAGGTGCAGGGATAGATGGATGAACAGAAGGAGAGATGGAGGAGAGGAGCGATGGACGGATCTAATGATGATGTGGATTTACAGGAGCACAGCTGGTGCAAGAAAGAGAAGGTGGGACACTGAGAGAAAACAAGGTGAAATATGAAATAAACGAAAGCTCTGTGGGGTTATTTCTGCTGCAGATTTGCGATGTTGCATTAGAATGTTTATGTCTCATTTACCACGTCTTACCTTTATCTGTTTATGTGTCCTTTCCCAAGACCTTCATATATAATATACATTAAAATAATTTGACTAACCTGAGGTCTTTATTTGTGAACAAAACTCAATGTTAATTCTCTCCACACATTATTTATACAGATGACACTGAATTCAGATCATCTTGTTAGAACTGGGTGTTACTGTTATCAGAAGAAAAGGTTTCCCTTGGCTGTAGTGTTAAACTTGTGCTGGAGGAAGTAACCACACGCTGCTTCAGGCCAGAACCGGAGATGCGGGACATCATGAGAATGTGAAAGGGGGAGAGATAGATTTTGGTCACTCTCGTTGCATTATGGGATTTCAAACTTCATATACTAGAACAGCAGACGTAATACACTACTAACATTTTCTTCCTGAATTTTTGTTTTTAAAATGCAAAACAAAGTCATTTTAAATGCAAAACCAAAATGCTGGAAGAAAATGTCAGTAGTGTTTTGCTCATGAGCAAAGCAAACAATCAGCAGGTCTGATAATGAAGCTGGCTGCCATCTTACTGTAGTCACAACATAATTCCCACAGTTCCATTTGTGTCATTCCACAGTTTTGAGTAAGTATTCCAAACTTTTGACAGATAGCGTAGACTTACCTCTGTTTCACTCCGGCTGTTTACATTTGCACCCAAACTGTGTCTGAATTCATTATTTCTTTACTTCATTTCTGAGAAACTGTCTTTGGGATAAAAAGCATGAAAACATCTGCTTTGTCTGCACTCTGAACCACATTGTCTGGTTCTAAAGCAGCTGTGATGGGGATGAGATTTTAATGAAGTGTCAGTGTGTGAGAAACATGTGAGACAGAGGCATGTCATCACAGCTCGACACATTTCTCTCTTAAATAGAGTAATTCCGTGTCTCTGTGGAACAGCCCCTTCTTTGATATGGACATGCAGTGACTGTAGCTGCCTGAGGGATGGGGGTGGGCTACAGGAAGTGAGAAAAACAGACACCCTCAGACTGGATTCAGACCGTCTGTCACTTCTGATGAGGGAAGGTTCGGCTGGTCTGTATTTGTGAGAACAAACGTGTTTACACATTTCCAAATCAACTCCACTTTTGCTGCGAATGTTTTTTTTTGCACTGAAGGTGGAATCGTTCATTAAAGGGACTCAGGTTGATATAAACATCTGAAAGCTGTGGTTTGCTTTGGTCTCAGCAGTTGAGATTTGCATCTTTCTCATGCCGGGATAAAAATAGCTCTCAGATACCTTGTTTCTACAAACACGGTGCCAAATCTGGCTCAGTTCTGGCATATCCAAAGAAAAAGTCATGCAAAAGTTGTTACAACAGTGCTGGCGTGTTGTGGTTGGTTTCCCAGGTGTTGCTATGTGGTTGCTTGGGTTCTGGGTGGTTGTTAGGATTTACTTATGGCCCGGGTTAAATTAACTATTACATGACAAAGTTTATGGGTTAATCCAAACTGTAAACATGATTTAACGTAACGGTCATGCTGGCCTTAGCAAACACCACAAATTACAACTGAATAAAAAATTAAAACAAATGTCTCCCATAATCAGGGCAGCTGTCAAGCATCTGATGCGGCGCATTGCAACATGCGTTTGGCTGAAGCGCATTCTAGTTTTTTTGCATTGTACAGATACTCATTTACATTGTGGGAATACGGGGGAACTTTATTCATTTCATTTTTATTTCACATGTACACATGAACATGTAGTTAGATATGGCGAGTAGATATTTTCAGTGTGTTGTCCAGGAGAAGCTCTGAGTCCCTCATGCTTGACTGAGAGGTACCAGCTCAGAGTGATGATGCTGACGGGGTGACGGAGGGATGCTGCAAAAATCAGGAACAGCTATATACAGACATCTTGTCGCGCTAATTGGTTGAACTCCTCCTGAACTTAAATGTTAAATGAATATATTTATCCTTTATTTAAACGTATGACTGTTATTGCAAAGCTAGCTTGTGTTGCCAGGGAGATGCTAAATAAAGTTACTTTACATGTTGTCAAAACAAGCTGTAAGACTGTAATGCAGTGTGTGTGTGTGTGTGTGTGTGTGTGTGTGTGTGCAGTGCAGCTAACATCTGTATCTGTATCTCAACATGATTCAAATTTGTTTTCAGATAAAACCGGAAGTGGGCAGGACCTAAATCAGAAATTCATCAAATTTGGAAACACTTGACTGAAATGTTTCTTATTACCCTAAAAATCTTTTCATCTTAAGCTGTTTGTTTAAATGTTTAAAATTATTGTTGTAGAGTAAAATATAACTGTACATATTATGTAACATAATGTTAATAAATGTAACATATTAATTTCTGTTTTTCAGAAAATTAAGATTTTATTTTAAAAATCGACAAGCAGCCAATAAGGGCTAGTATAGAGGGAACTCCTTCAAAACTCTCTGAACAGTTTCTCAAGATAATTACTCATAAAACTGGGTAATAAAACTTCAAAAAAACATTTTTTAAAATTCTAGGAAAAGGGTGACTACATTGAATATGCTAGAATATAACCTAAAAAAATTAATCACAGCATAATTCCCAAAGTTACATTGTGTTTTTTCATAGTTTTGAGGAATTTACTATTATTCTAAAATGTGAATTATGATTTATGAATTATTATTGTGATTATGTTGTGCTTATTTCTTAAGTTTACACTCATTCTCTAAACAAACTCATTATTGGGTCTTGATTTTAGAGGTTTATATATTATATATTTTTTCTATTATTCTGCAGAATTTGTTATGTTATGAAGCCGTTGGCCATGACTTTCCAGATAAGGTCTTTGGCTTCAGGCACATCCCTAGTGGGCTAATGTAGTAATATGAACTCAGGGTGAGGACAGGTTGGTTTTGAGAGGGGTGCACAGATCACCTTTGGCTTCAACACTGGCACCATTTTGGTAAAAAAGGGCTACGAGCCTCTTCTATAAGTTTAGGTGGGTCCCCCCATTTCCTAGCAATTTGTACCCAATCACTGCATTGTACAGAAGATGTTAAGGCCCTACCAATCTGTTGGTCCAGTATTCAATGTTCTATTTTAAGACTTGACTGAAAGAAAATGCATGAAGTCTTTAAGCACCCAGGAGTCGGTGGAGATTGACAGGCAAGTTTGAAGTCATTCAGAGTTAAGCCCACAAAATGAAAGACAAGCTTGACGAGCAAAATCATGCCACACTGTTGTGTTGTGAGGCATAAACGTAGAAACACTGAAGTTTGGTTGAAGGTTGCTTCTCTACCACTGCTTTTATCTCACCATCATGATTTCTTCATGTTACCAGCACGTACTTCAGAAGACAGACACTGTTATCTGAGGCTAAAACAACTGTAATAACACACTTTTACAAGGAAATATGTCTCCAGAAACATGATCACCTCATTGTAAATATAAAACGTATACTTACTGAAAAATATTACACTGTAACATTTTATATATGACTTCTGTAACATGGCCCCACAGCAGCTATAAAGCTTGATGGTAGAAACATCTGGGTTTGGTTGGAGGTTGCTTGTCTTCCTGTGAAATGTGAACCGTGAGAACATCTTGTGACAATTCAAACTAACCCACATAAGAACGGCTA
>JAZGTK010004760.1:0-23766 GCA_036877625.1 Ambastaia sidthimunki
TTTGTATCCACATTTGTCGTTTTATTGTGGGTCACGGCATCATTCAGACACACAAACACGAAAAGCAGGAACACTAGACAAACTAAGAGCTTGCATTCCTTTATCGATCGAGCTCTCGGGTCTCTTCTGACGAAGCGACTGCATCAATCCCATTTGTCTGTCTCCAGTCTGTGCTGACCAAGCTCATCAGCACAGCTAATCACTTTTGCATAGATCTGAGCACTGTCTGGGAAACTGCATTAGTTTAAAGGGTTTAAACATCGCATACTGGCAAGCTTTTAAGTGTTGTGTTAACTTCTCAGAACACCACAAATGAGTATTTCTCTCTAAACCTGCATTATAAATATGCATTATTAAAATGTATTCAAGCATGCATGCAAAAATGTTGTTACTGGTTTACATTTGCAAGAGCAGTAAAGACTTGCTTCTTTAAACTTTATAACAAAAACTACAAGCTGTGAACGACTGAAAACTGTAAACAAGTGTGCTGATGTCTAATTGTGAAAAATGGGTTTCTGTACACTGTTGTTTATTGAATTTGATTATTGTACCACAGATTTTAATCAAATACATGCGTTTCTTATTCATCATTTTAATTCTTAATGCTGCTATTGACCAAAATTGTATTTACAGTTTTTGTGTATCAATAAAAAATACCTACTTGTAATTTTTGCTCCACCCAATTACCAATGAGTACTTTGTTGCCATACTTTTGCTCTATTCTCCAACCTGGCTGGCTCCATTTGTCGCGAGGCTTTTCCATTGTTGGATACCATATATAGACACTTTAAGTACAACACTTCTGTACCTCACAGCCTGAAAACCTCCAGCATGGTTAGACAATGGGATATGATGTAGGTCACGGCTCCGATTATGACATTGTCAAAGCAGGAGAAAGGTGAGAGTTCTGTTGCCATGGATACACCAAACACTTCTCCTGGCACCACGGGAGCAGCTGCGGTAAAAGAAGTTTCAGATTCCTTTAAACGCACCATGCAAATACGGACTAAAACTGAATGATGATAATTAGCCTCACTTGTAGCACCAAAGGACAGACTGCAGTCTCATACAAATGAGGGTGTACAAGGGATATAGAATGTGGGAGGAATTTTAAGTGCCACAATCTTGAGTATCATTCATGATTCAATGAAGAAATTAAGCATTGTTTGTACGTGTAAAAAGCAGTTTAATGCAACACCTACACCAATCAAATTCAATAGTATTTGTTGTCTGAAAGGGATAAAATGTTTTCCTGCTAGGTGGACACAGAAAATTGCTCACATGATTATTTTATCTTTTACGAAGAATTACATATGTCATCCCCATTATCTACTGCTCATCACAAAGATCATATTCTTGAATTCACAATGTCTTTACATAGCTTACAATGCTGTCCATAACCTTTTGAGAGGACTGAAATGTCAGCCAGCCCATGTTGAAGAAGTTCATGATACCATGGAAGCCATCAGAGATATGCTGCCATGTGACATCCACTCCCAGATCCTTCAGTCGCTTCTGGAACAGAATGCCATCATCTCTCAGCACATCAAACTCACAGGTCAGGATGAAGGTAGGAGGAGAGCAGCGAAGAACATCATCCTCAGCTAGTAAAGGGGAGATCTCTGGATCAAGGCCCTGTTTGATGATGTGATAGACCTCGCCATCATGGCCTGAGATCACCTGTTGACTTCCCACTGCGTTCCTAAACTCAGCTGGAAGATTAGCTGGATCCAGCCATTTCTTATAGTGAAGCTTTAGCTCGGCAGGAACATGCCTTCCATCCAGAAGATCCTGGCCCACAGACATATCCCCGTTTAGGTACTGCAAGAAAAAAAACACCACTCTGCCTCTGAACAATACGGGCACAGAGTGATTCTGCTGGTATGAGGGCAGGTTGAAATCTGCCATCTGCAGAGCTGGGTAGATGAGAACCTGGGCACAGGGAGACGGCAGATGACCATCTTGTGTTTTTGCCAGCCTCTGGCAGAGGGCGACTGCCAGGTTCGCCCCTGCGCTGTCCCCACCAACTGCCACCCTGCGGGGTTCCACCCCGAAATCAGCTGCCGCTGTTGACAGGAAGTGGCGAGTCACGACCTCACAGTCATCCAGGTGGGCGGGGTACCTGTGCTCAGGTGCCAGTCTGTAACTGTAAAAAAGATAAAGACAATAAGAAACGTAATGTTAAGTTGATCATTAAATTTGCCTGACCATCTAACAGTGAACGTTCTCAGTTTCAAACAGTCTCAAAGTTATTGCAATAACGTAAGTATAACACTTTTTTAATCAATATATCAAAAACAATATTTTGAAGTTGTTAGTAAAACATTTTTTAAAAATTACAGAATTTAAGTGCTTGAATAACATTCGAATAACCAAGCAAAAACATTAATACAGTGTTTAGAAAATGGATGTTTTGAACATTCTTAAGACATTTAAAGTAACATTTTTAACGTCTTTGTTACTTAATGGAAAATTAAGTGTAAATTTAAACTTACCCGACCGACACAACTGTGGTGCCACTCTCCATTGAAATGTATCGGCACACCTCATCATAAGCATCTATGAAAAAAACCCCAATAAAAACAATTTTAAATACCAAAACAGCAACAGTTTGCGTGGAAATTCCACACTGCGTCTGAACATGCAAATATTACCAATGCTACCGAACACCCAGCCTCCACCGTGCAAATAAACCAGGCCTCTCTTTTTCTCTCCTGAGGTTGCTGTAGGCTCATAAACCCTCACTGGAACGCCACTGAAGGTCATGTCCTTAACACGAAGCCCGGGGGGAACTGGCCTTTTGTGGACCATGATACGAGCTCTGCACCATCGTGTGAAACTCACTTGATCACACAGCCCCAATCGTTCCAGAATTCTGCCCTAAAGTGGGTTGAATACAAAAGAGACTCAATTGCCAATTCATAATACTCACTGTGTCGTAAAATGTGCCACTTGGTGGGTAAGGGCGACTGCTTGCCTATTTGAATTCTGTACTCATATTTTGAGATAAGCAAAGTGGCTCATATCTCTTTATCATGCCCTTGAGAGAGTTCTGAGCCTGTGGTTACAGAATAAAACTCCATTGAAATTCCCATGGCCCACTTTTAATAAAAAACACACCACAGAAGAGGTATTAAATAACTTAGATGGACATTTTATTGAAAATTGAAAAATCTTTGCGCTCAAACAATGAGAAGAAAAACTGAACTGGCAGACAATTGTTCGTATTTTCAATCAGATAATTCCACTTTACTCTCATTTTTCAGAGGGCACTGTGGGGTTTGTCATCTCACATGTGGAAAATCATTTGAAATATTAAACATACAAGCGTTGCTCTTTTTAGTCTGCCGTGGAACGAATGTAACAAGAAATAGGCCAGTACGATTGCGTTTGCCAAAGACAAAAAACAACACAAAAAACATTAACACTCACCACAACTGCTGTACCCACAAACATGCAATGAACCACGTGCAGTTTTCCAGGACTAGCAATTCCAGGAGGAATATCTGCATTTATCAGCTCAAAGTACACCAGACCAACAAACAACAAACACAAAGCAGCAATAACAGCCGCAAACCCAATGATGAGAATGGCAGTTCCGATGTGCATGGCTGTTTCACACAGTGATGCGCACACAGTAATGACTGTTTAACGTTTTCCATCCCACTAACGGTATAGCGTAAAGGTCAGTTAGTGCCAGGGTTGCCAAATAGCTTTTTTTAATCTTTGCCACAGGTTAATATTTTGTTATGCGGTTTTCCCAGGGGGATTTAACATGTCCTACAAATTAGATCTGAACAAAAGTTTTTATCAACTAACAGCCAGTTCTCTGTAAGTCAACTATGAAAACTGACAACTTTGGTTATGCTTACAATACAGTTAAAACAGTGTGTTAGAAGAAGGTAACTAGCCAGCTAACAGGGACCGTTTTCTCAGAGTTCTCTTAAGGTTATCAAAAACACTCTTGCAGTAACAATAGTAGACCATTTTCATTTTTAAAGTTAAATATCATATATCAAAAAATATATTCTTAAGTACTTAGTGGAACATTTAAAAAAATTACAGAATTTTAAAAAATAACATTCTTATAACCAAGCAATAATGTCAAGACAGCTTGTAAAAAATGGATGAGATGGATGGTTTTGAAAACGTTCCTAGAAACAACCTACTTAAAGAAAAGTAGTTTCCTTGTTACTTAAAGAAAACATTACGGCAACATTCTTACAATTTAAAACTGTTAGCTGGGTAATAAACCTCTATTATAATAAATATGAACTAAAAAAAATCACGTCACAATATGCATTTATCTTTTTTTAACATGCTAGAGTAAAACTAACACTGCACAACAGAGAGATTTGAGGCCTGTTTTGAGTTTTTGTATAGAGCTGCTTTTATTCCTAACTGGACTGTGAGTGTGTTTTTTACACACACCTGGCAACCCTGACAAGTGCCTTATCAAAACGTCCTCACTGGAGTCTAGTTGTCCGATAACACAGGAGCTAGTTAGTAAAGTAAACATCACACGTGAAAATATGGCAGGCTGAATGTTTGCCTGGAGATAATGAATGGAGGCATGGCTTTTAAACAGGCGACACACTGCATATTCATAAACTAACAGAGCTTTAATTCTTTTAATCCTATTATTATGCAAACGCAAATGCACATTGATGATAAACCTACCGTCCATCTTTACTCTCAGAACACAATAGTTTTCTGTCTTGGTGAACTTCCAGTTTTGACCTGTAGATGGCAGTGCCACACTAACAGAAAAATACATTATTTTGCATAATACACCAACGTGTTGACACTGCAATACAAAACAGTAGACAAAATAAAGCTCACATTAAACTAAACATAAAGGACAAGGTCCTTTAATATAATACTGAGCACTCTGTGTTTAAGTCAGACTCTGTGTTTCTGGGCCTCATAATCAACAGATGCAAAAAAAGAGCCAGATTTGAGCGAAACACGTTTTTTCCACCATCAGACAACTATTAAGCCTTCTCTCAGAGTTGCTGGGCCATTACTAAGAGGCACGGCAAAGCACAAAGCAGTCATTGTGAGGCCACATTTCGACTCGGTCTGGTCAGAGCAGCCCTTCATTCAGCTTTTCAGCAGTAGAAGCAGAGGCCAGGCCAAAAATCACTGTCTGGAATCTCCAACACGGCTCCTGGATTTACTATGTGAGTTTGTAACCCATTTACAAAGGTTTCCATGTTCTGGAGGCGTTCCAGTCTGGAGGAATCTTTGCTCTGTCTGAACATGAGCACCACAAACTGAAAAGGGCAACAAGAGAGCCACAAGTGTAGCAACATTTAGAGCAAACAGTAGCAACCACACACCTGCTCACATACACATAACACAAACTGAAGGTTGTTGGACGTACCTACATGGGTTGTATTCTCAGGAAACCAGTTTTTTGAGTTTGCAAGAACAAATATAGCCAAACATCTTGTTTTAATATTTGTTTGTAAAAATCAACCAAACTAGAAAGATCTTTCATCCAATGAAATTCTATTGGACTTTCCCAATTCTTTATAATTACTGGATAAGGACTTTTAATTTTATTGAGATTCCACAATTTCTATCTCATGAAATATGTTAGAGCTGGAAAAAGGTAGGAAAAAATGAATGGATGAAGTTTTCCATTTTAAACAATGTTATAATTCTTAAATATTCAGGTTTTCCATGACTGTGTAAACCCTGATAGATTCAGGTTGTGTACATGATTAAATTCATCAGATACTGCAGTCTGACACATTAGAAAGTATTGAGAAGCTCACCCAGGTTTACGTTTATTAGACATTAACTTTTATAAATACTGCAGTTCATTAATCGTGCACGACACTTGATATATTTTCAGCTACCCAAATGTGTCTCGTCAAACCGGTTTACAGCATTTGTTAAAACTTGCGTTAGTTGGCAACCTCTATTAGTTTGACCCAAAACGCTCCCACTCGGCCATGAGCGAATTAAAGCACTTCAACAACAACAACAACAACAAGGTTTAAACTGAAACAGTTAAACAGTTCAGCTTTTAAACAGTTAAACTAAACTCGAGCAGTTCATATGCAAACGTACACCGGCCTAACAACAGCAAAAAACGCGCTGCGCGCAAAAGCGGGTTGGAGCTGCGACTCAATTGCCCGTGGCACCGCTTCTGGGGGAGGGAACTTATGCGTCATAAACAAACCCTGATAAAGCAATACTTCTTTCGGACCTCCAGCTGTCAATCAAGATAAATGGTCTCTTTAAAACCCGTATCAGGTCCGAGGTAAAGTCCTAGTTGGATTCAGGTCGCTGTCAGCTGCGATAGGACCCCGCGCCCGAAGCGCAAAAACAGCCGCACACTTGACGCGCAACAGCTTCGTGGATGAAGTTTACGCGTTGACTCCAGTGGAAATAAAGGTGCGCAAAATGCCAGTCTCTCTGCGCTGGATTGCGATACAAGCTTTTCACTAAGTGTGCGTCGGTGTTGCAAAACAAGGCGAGTTGCCTCGTTGTCTCTTATAGGCAGGAGTAAAGGTGATCGCTCCGAGCAAGGATTCAATTAGTATTGCAATTGTTCCGGGCGAGAAGTGAGATAAGCGGTTACTGAGACTGTGGCGCTTGGGTGAAATGGATCTGAAAGCGCTGGGCTGCGTGGTGCTATTACCTATTCAGATCGTCTACTATATTGTCAAGGCGACCGTGTGCTGGTTCTTGCCGAGCAGGCGAAGAGATCTGACCGGAGATGTGGTGCTTATCACGGGTGGCGGACGGGGCATCGGTCGTCACCTGGCTAGAGAGTTCGCAAAGTGTGGGGCTAAAAAGGTAAACGTACTATTTCTTTTGGCCATATTGTTCGGTTTGCATTTTGCAGAGCAGTTTATAAGCTCACGCATTTCTATAAACAGTGTCTGCTGGACAGAGAGTTGATACAGATTTAATGTAGTTGGCTATCACAACAGTATGAATACCAGGTGGTCCCCCTGCTTTTCTCTCTGTTCTTTAACTGTCGGTGATAATAAGCATTATGACTGACTTTTGGATTTTCAAAACACTTTATTGGCATATAACTTTGCTATAAATAATATAATATTTACTTTGCCATAAATATATAATCCAGCTGTCAGCACCTTCAAATAAAATTAAATGTAATTGCACCATCTAAAAACATACAGGCTAGTCTACAATCACACATAATTGCTATTTAAAATCTAGTTGTCATTTTTATATGCACAAATGTCAGAGGGGCTGAACCCTGTTGCACCCTTACAAAAATGGCCATGCTAACCACAGTTTTGCCCAAATACTGTAATATTTAGTTATACTACCTATAGTATATTACTCATACCCGAGGATACTATAATCTAATAAATTATGTAAATTATGATAGTATTTCCCCATAAGATGCTTTTAAAATCATTCTGTAATTGTGTTTAAATTGTTTGACATTTTTATTTATTTTTAGCCAATGCCAAGTTACCACAGTTGTATGGCATTCAGAATAACCACAGAAACTGGCATTTTGGTGAAGACTGTGGTTGCCATAGTGATTTTTTTAAACCTTGTCAAACATGTCATACGCTAATTCACAGATCATTAGCTTTGTAATGGTTCATTTTGTTTTGCTTTCCAAAATATTACTCTGTATGGGCTTCTCTTCTCCCTAGAGACATTGCATGTCCTGTTCATAAAACTATTGTTTCAACAATGCATAGGTCTGATTAGTCAACCCATAGGTCATGACCCCTGAGGTCAACCGTCCAATCAGAATGCAGACCTGGAACCCAATGTCTGGTTCAACTTGTAAAACAAACTGGGTCAACTACAGAGCAGTTACTTTTTAGGAAAGCATTTTCTTTCAACCTTTGACATCGCTCACGTTATAAACCTGGCAGATTTTCAAGTTACTTCAAAGTTGTGGAAGCAGGTTGGCCCTCTATAGAGGCCAGCGACCCAAGAATATATTGGTGCCAACAATTTTGACCCGGGCTAAGTGCTTAGCATACCTACGTTCATACCCTGTTAAGGAGGTCTGACCTTTCTTATGAAACTATTCTGTTATGACCAACATCCAGAGTATTAATAGCTTAATGAAATTTCTCACTTTGGGAACAGTGTAATGACTCTGTGTCCCAACACCCTCAACAGTTTAATGAAATGAGACTGTGTGATGACAGTCAAGAGTTGGTAAGAAATATCTCAGCTGCCTCACCCACCCTCATGACATTATAAATAGACCCAGTGCCTCAACTGTAATAAACAGAGCTCAATAACTTCTGTAACCACAGTGACAGGGGCCCAGATGCTAAGTTGTGTTACGCCAGGGTTTTACCTCGATTTACACACTTTTTTCCTCAGAGATGCGTGTGTGTGTGAGGCTAAATAAAACTTATAAAAGTTTGAAGGCAAACGTCATGCTGCAAACAACTAGGAAACCTCAGATCCCCGAATACCCTTTCCATCATGGGAGGGCGGTGGTCTTTGAAAGCAGCAACACTTTTAAAGCTTTGCAGCAGTACGTTAAAGGAAGCCAGTGTACTTGTCAACACCCTGTTGTTTGCCATTGTGAAGGTGTGAAGCCCTTAGAAACAACACCTGCAGCGGCTGTATTCACAGTTAGCCTATTCTTAAGGAATGCTAAAGAGGTGGAGGCACAAATCATAAATGCATTCTCAGAATACAGATTCGGAGTTAACCAGACCACCCCTACCGCACAGTGGGGGTTGACCTTCACTGTAACTATCATTTTAAGGAACGTTATTGCAGTTATTTCCAGGGCACAAGAGGTTAACTAGTCTTTTCTGTCCAGCACTGGTAACTCAGCACTCAAACTATTTATTTTATATCCGTTATGTCGTCGGCCACTATCCAAACAGTAATTTTTAGGAAGTAATTTAAAAAAGTTACTGCATTACAGAGTAACAGAAAAGATCATTACCGCAACTTCCGGAAATGATGGAAGCTCTCTGAAGTGTGACCATCCATGTGGTCTCATGGCTGATGGCTTAAGGAAGTGTGAAGGAAGTGAGCCCTATGTAAATTGCTTTCCGTGTGTGTATGGGCCGTGGGGGAGGGGGGCAGGGAATATACAGCTCCCAGCTGGGCAGTGCCCTGTGGCTGACCCTTCTGTCTCCACACTAATTAGACAGCGGCAGGCGACTGCCTCCTGAACTCCCCGTGCACCCTCTCCACCCCTCCATACACATGCACGCTCATTCCATAGGGAGCAAAGTGGATTACTTAAAGAGCAAGTGGGATAGACTACAGGTCTGACAGATGTTAGAGCAGCCACCATCATACAATTCATCTAACAGTAATACTATATACATGTGGAATATATGCATGCAGAATGCTATATAGTATATATATATATTTATTTATTATATATATTATTGTATATCTAAACAGAGAGAGAGAGAGAGAGAAAGAAAGAGAGGTTCATCTCTTCTAGACCGGGAGCTCTTCTAACAGAAATATCAAGATTGTTGTAAAATTCTAGATTTAATTTATAGATTTAATAAAGACCATCTCAGCCATTACCCCTAAAGACCATGCATTATATATATATATATATATATATATATACATATACATACAATGCATGGAGAAAGAGAGAGAGACATAAATAGATAGATAAAGATCCACTTGTACACTAATTCATTTAATCACATTTAATAATTTGTATCCATAATAATGGAAGTCTAATTCTCTTTTTTTTAATCCTTAATCTGGCAATGTCATGGGAAAGTCATGGAAATTCACTGGTCGTGAGGAACAGGCTCTCTGATGCTTGCAGCGTGGACTTTGGATCAATGTTAGCAGAGTGACCTTCATCCGCTTCATACACAGAGCACTGATCATTTGTGTGATTAGGGATTAAGGATCACAGTGTGTGTCCTCATAGAACAGGATTAAGTGTGGTTTGTTTGCCCCCTATATTAGCATATTATATGCTAATGCTGTGCACTCAGCCATTTCTACTCCAGAGACCTGAGTGATAAGACTTGCTAATGTGTTCTGATGAAGCTCATAACAGGATTGTATGGGAGACCACCTTGGGAGCTCTTGTTCTCCAACAGAAATATCAAGATTGTTGTGAAATCCTATTATAAATTTAATCAAGACCATCTTACTAATTACCTAAAGGCCACGCATACAGAACGGCCCCATACAAACACACAGGGCCAGGTTTAGCAAACACAGCTCCATTAGGCCAAATAGGTGAAACCACCTGCAGGTCAGACCATCTTTGACCCAGTGCATTAACAAACAGAACCGATGGGGGCCACAAAGACTATTTGAGATTAGAAGGGCAAACATTAAATCAGTTTCTTCACAGTTTCTTAGAGAACCTTTCCAATTGATTCCAGTAATGACTCTCCTTTTCCATGCAGGAGTGAGTTGAACTGCTCACTTATAAAAACAACACACATGCTCAGAGGCTAGAAATTTAAACATACACGGTTCTTAAAAAGACAAAAACATAATTCGACCGATGACTTACCCATGGCAAATAATGTCACAAGTAAATATTTCACTTTTCAGTGACAAACCAGCCAGAGTTTTTAATAAGGTTATTGCACATTTCTGTATTCTGCGGTCACTGTGTGCTGCAAAATGGTGTGAGAGTCCTTTGGGGTTTATCATCTCTAACCATAGCTGACACGACAATATGTTGGCTCCAATAACATCTAATGTTAATGGAGGGCAAAACTAATATTGGCAGTCTTATATTGGCTTCTCTAGCTGAGCTGATAGTTTGTACACAGAGATTGTTTTATTATAAAATATCACACTGTTATTAGGCTGTTGAGACAGAAAATGCCTGGGCTCATATGCCCAGAAGCCTCTGTAATCTCTGTGGGAGATATTGAGACAGCAGCCCTGATTTCATTATCTTTCCTTGACCCCCTCAGACTGACAAATCTAATTGACCAATCACTGCCCCCCATGTTCACTGTCCCAGCCAATCCATTCACACAATCATCTCTCTTAATCCCTCTCCAAACTAATCATGGCCTATGAAAAATGGCCCACCGTTACTTCACTGAAAGGGTTCTGCCATGCCTAACTACAAATGTTGGAGAGGTATATATTTCCTGTGAACGCATAGGAAAACCTAAACCACACAGATTGTTACACACCGTTACATTTCTGTGTAATTTCATATTTTCACGATTCCTCACAGAGAGTTTCAAAGTAAATGTGTTTTTAATTTGAAAAAGGACAAACTGCAATACAAAAACAGATTAGCTTCTGACTCATGCTTTCTGTGTCAGAAAGTTTGGCATGAAATGTAGGCCACATGGTCATTCCTGTTTACTAGTAAACACCCACATTCAAGAACACAAGTTCCCATTACTCATTATGAATTAGGTAAGACACTGTTTAAAAATTACAGCTGACAGCACGAAAAATATGCAAAAGTATGAGTTCAAAAGTCCACATTGAAACAATCTTATTTAAATCTTTTTGGTAACGTTATAATCTAAAACGAATAGCTAGATAAGCAGACAGACAGGTAGATATAAAAATAGATACTTTATTAATCCCCTGTGAGGAAACTAGTTAATAATATGAAATATGAATATGAAATATTTTCAAATTCTTGGTAGCCAAGAGATCTAGAAAAATACTGGAAGCATTTTCGCCAGTGACAAACTGATAATTTTATGTCAATATGACAGATCACATCATACACTTCCTGTCTTGTATATTCCTGTCCGGTTTTCAACAGTTTTTTTCACCTTTGAACTTTGCTCCCTATCTTCTATCAGCTAATCCTGTGGGGTCGAACAGAAAAATGCCTGAAGGAGGCATGCGAGGAGATCGCCATGATGGGAACCGAGTGCCATTACTTTGTTTGTGATGTAGCCAACAGAGAAGAAGTTTACAAGCAAGCAAAGGTTGTGAGAGAAAAGGTATGCCCCATAATCTAATGCCTTTGGGTGTTGTTTACGACTGTAATAAAATTAGTTTCTCAAATGCCATGTAGTCTAGGGTAAAGGTTTTGCTCTAATAACCTCTGAAAACCCCAGTGTTGGCTTTATTCCACCCCCACAGCCTGAACAGAGATTACACCTCACTTGAAATGTCTGGGTTAGATAAGACCTAGCAGTCTGGCAGCATGATATAAGCTAACTAACCCTAAAAGAAGAACCATACACTATCTCACAGGTGGTCTTTTTCATGGTAGGTGGGAGATGTTACCATTCTAGTGAACAACGCTGCAGTGGTGCATGGGAAAAGTTTGCTCGACAGTGATGATAATGCGCTACTGAAGACTCAGCACATCAACACACTGGGACAGTTTTGGGTAAGTTTTGGTGGGGGTTATAATAGTGAGCAGTAGAGCTTCTCTGACCTGGTCAAGCTTATCTTAGGCCAGGAGGATTGTGGGAAACTTAACAGACCATTACAAACAGCTGCAACAATCCACATGTAATATTCATCACCTGCGTTCTGCATTCCTAATTCCAGGTTTAATTCACCTTATCAATTGGATAGTTCTGGTCCTGGATGCTGATTGGTTAACAGCTATGACCTTTTTATCAAGACACTATTTATATCACTGTGCAATACCCAAAGCAGATTTTCGTTGCCTAGCAACATATTATTGTTTAGATACCAGAGATTATAACAGAAGGATGTTATAATGTTTATTTAAAATAAAATGAAACTAAACTAAAACAAAATATAATATTTCTTAAAAATACTAATTACAATTACTAAACATCTGTGTCTTTAATGATTTTGATCAGTATTATTAAATCATTAGGACTCCTTAGCTGTGTCATGTACCGTATACTCACGTACCTGATTGCTTTTTCTTTTATTTGCCCACAGACCACAAAAGCCTTCCTGCCTCGTATGCTGGAACTGCAGAACGGCCGTGTTGTGTGTCTGAACTCCATCCTTTCGCTGTCGCCCATCCCTGGTGCCATAGACTACTGCACTTCTAAATCATCTTCACTGGCCTTCATGGAGAGTCTCACGCTGGGTTTGCTGAACTGTCCTGGTGTGGCCTGCACCACTGTTCTCCCATTCCACACCAACACTGAAATGTTTCAGGGCATGAGAGTCCGGTGAGCAAATTACAGTCACATCTGTACATTGAAAATACCATTGAATAGTTAAATGGATAGACATGCAATTAATGAAGAAAACGTAACATACTAATTGACTTTGTAAATGCACATTCTTGGTAAAACTCATTGGTGTAGAAATGGTTAATCTTTTTCCTGGTATATGGTACTGACTTAATAATGATTCAATAAAAACAATTACCATGATGTTGAGAACAAATATGGCACCATATTCAGAAGAACATGGTAATAGTCCTGTGTTTTTTTGTGTGAGCAGTATATACAGATTTCCATTTTTTTATGAACAGATGTATTTATTGTACTTATGCCTGGGAATATTGCCCTACAGGTTTCCAAAATTGTTCCCTCCTCTGAAGCCAGAGGTGGTTGCCCAAAAAACAGTAGATGCTGTCAGGACCAACACAGCCTTCCTTTACCTACCATGGACCATGAATGTTCTTGTTATCCTCAAAAGGTATGGTCTGATACTGCTTACAAAATTCTATACTGAATCAGATTATTTTTTTGAATCAGATTACTAATTCCATTAATCTTTTTGGTTTACCCATGAAACAGTATCCTACCGCAAAGTGCCCTTGAGGAAATCCATAAATTTTCAGGAAGTTACACCTGCATGAATACGTTCAAGGGACGGACATGAAGAAACCTAGTGATGCCACAGGAGTTCCAAGTGTTACATACTTTTAAACAAACTGTTCATAGTCGGACAACAAAAATGGAATTCTGGTGAAAACGAGGCGGTTCTCCTGGAATACACCAGAACCAGTGAGTAGAAGAAAAGCCAAAAGGATGCTAAGACTCACCAGAGCCCAGGGTTCCTTAAGGCAAGAACATTTGTAGGTCACCTTTGACCTCAACGTTGTTGGACTGACACAGAACGGGCATGAAGTCTCAACCAACCGCTGTACTGTGTGTACTTTAACGATTTTTTATCATCACGTTTTTAACTACTGTCATTGTTAATACAGCTTCTGAATAAAAAGCAGTTTTAAAGGTAAAAGCCTTTCAATGGGTTGTTTTACATTTTTTTAGAGAAAGCCAGCAGATTCCAGGCTCACACAGTGAATCTGGTCATATTTGACAGTAGTCATCATTCTCTGTCAGTGAATATTTTGAGGTTGAGGGAGCAAATATCTCTTCAACGTTCTGAACTTAACCAACACAACTCAGACTTGACCTGGTTCTCCAGCATCTAGACTGGTTCGCTCATCCTGTCAGAAACACTCAGTGCCGTTGGTGGAAATAATGAAATAAGTCAAACCTGTTTTACATCATTTTTCTTGGTCTGGACTCTTTTGAGAGGATACGACAAAGATGTGAGCTTGGTTTATTTTCAAAGCTGAGCTTGGGTTACAGCAAATGTCTTTTACTTTGTGTTGGAGGTTTGGCTTGACTATAGCAGCGCTTTCAAAAGTTTGTACTTTGTTCTGAGAACAAAGTTACAGGGAGACCAGTAAAAAAACATTCACAGTGCTTTAGTGGGTGTTTTATGGCAAGCTGGAAATATTTAACCACAAATCTATCCCACCATTGCTGCTGCATTATGTAAAAAAATAAACGTGTGCCTTGCAAAACTCTGCAGTGAAAGTATGAAGCTCTTTAAATATATTTAACTATAAAATAAAAATGAACTACGAGAGCATTTGCTAATTAGCAGAGCCACACAGAAGCTCCACAGATTTAGAACGATTGTCATTAATAAAGTTCCACATGTTCTCCGCACTTCTGTTTTTGTTTGTTACAACATTTGTTACAAACATTTTAAATAACTTACGTTTTCTGTGAGCAATAGTACTATCCACTACATTTAAAACATTTGACCTTATTTTAATCCATTCTACACAACTCCGCATACTTCCCCAAAAATCAAAGTCTGCAGATTTTGTCTGAGGCTGTTAATTAGCAAACTGAGAATGTAAAGCTGGTGTAGTGTTCAGTTTTCATCTGATCAATCGATACCTCGTGGATAAAGTCATATCCTGTTCTAATGTTTTTCTTACTCTCATCTTTAACTCAGAAATACATCACGAGTCGAATTAATTGGAAACAGCAATTCACTTTGAAGTACTGTATGAACGTCAATAGAAACCTGAGTAAAATTCTGAAGTATACGTGAATCAGAGACACAAAACAAGCAAAAAAGTTCAACTTTCTGTGCAAACAATGGAAACTAAACAAAACTGTGGGATGTGTCTGACCTCTGTCTGCCAGACAAACCACAAACACACTCATTTTAAATCACTGTGAACCACAAGTACCTTTCTTTACTGCAACTACACCCCACACAGTTAAATAAAAACGGTCTCTTGTGGGGTCTGATATTCATTGTCCCGGTGTGGGTTGTTTGAAGTACTGCGAGATGTCGACAGAGGGTCATGAAGTTGGGGAGCTGTACACATGCGAAAGAAGGAATCGGACCCCAACAGACAAGTTCAGAGCAGGGTTACTTAAACACAACATAAATCGGACCACCACATAAATCTGAGGCAAAAGAATAGACATCTTATACAGTTCAGCTTCCCAGCAAACAATTTTAGATTGTAAGAACATTTCTCTAATGTTTCCATTAAGTAGCAAAAACAATAAAACTGCTAAAATGCTATTTTTTTAGATGTTAAATTAACATTATTGCCTGGTTATAAGAACATTTTCCCAAAAAATTTTAAAATGCTATTTTTATATATAAAAATATATATATAACATTTAAAAAGTTCCACTAATGCTACTGCAAGAACATTTTTGATAACGTTGATAGAACTTTTACACAACATTAACCAATGTTCTGAGAACGTTCCCTGTTAGCTGGGTTGAAGTCATTAGGCTGTGTTTACAATGCATCATTCGTGATCAGACTTTGATCACAGCATCTATGGGCTGGAAAAGGACATTTGTGGCAGAACAGCAAAACAACTAAAAAGACAAAGACTTTTTTCCAGCCAGAGAAATATTTATTATTCCCAAACACAGACAAGACGTTCTTCATGGAACACATTGCGTATTATTAATTACCCTTCTTGTGTTCATCTCCCACAGAGAAGCACATAAACCACCAGCCTCAGATTCTGAACAGTGATGATTGATTATAGAACAGGTTCCTGATGACTCTGATCTACTCGGTCCCTGTAGAACCATGAGTGGAATCGTAATGTTGCAGGCCTGTGGTTATGCCTTTATGACAGCAGTACTTCATTCTGCCGAATCTGTTTTCCATATTAGTCTGTAATCCCAGAGTTTCTCTGAACACATATTTCCTGGCTCATGGATCAAGAAGACTTGTGAGGAAACACAAAAAGTCACAGTAATACTAAAAATGCGTTTTTAAAGGACAATGTTGCGCTTGATGGAGTATGTGAGGGTAACATAAATCATCTGGCTAAACATTTGAAAGTTTTAAATGGTCATGCATGTTACATAGAACTGTAAATATGACTTTTGTTGTTCACAAAAGCAGATTTGTGTGTGTGTGTGTTTGTGTGTGTGTAATGCCATGCATTTCAATTATTTGATGTACAATTAAGAATAAAACTATATGATCAAATAACAAAATATGCATTTGGGAAAACATTCAGACAGTGTAAAAGTATATTTCCAAAAATAATTATCACAATAAATGATTAATCCTTTTTGGCGTACTATAGGAACAAAGACATTATTAATGCCTGGAATTAAGTGTAACTCATATGGTGTCACTCTAAATGAGTTTAGACTTGATTCTGCAGTGTTGTCTCACTCCTGATCAGCACTCTTGTTGGTAACACACTGTTCATCCATCACTCAACAGCTGATCTGACAAAATGAGACTCTGCTGACCCTCGGCAGGAGGCTGAACTCCATGCCTCAGTTGCCCTGTCTGCTGAGAATTATGGGTAACTGAGGCACAAGGTTAAAGGTCATGGATAGTGAGAGTGCTAACATCAAGTTCTTTGCAAGGCAGTAGCCGGGTTATAATTATTTGTTTTGTCAATCTTCTGATTGCCTGTATAAATGACACTCACATCATGAAATCAAAGCTACTATTTTTCTGTTCTACTATAAGAAGGTAAAATCTTTAAATGCAAATTTAAAGCATAAAGCAGCTCTATATGCAAATACTCTCAATGTCACCAATTTTAAAAGAATAATTTATCCAAAAATCCAATAAAGAAGTTTTTAAAATGCTCAACCCAGATAACAATTTTAGGTTGTAAGAATGTTTCTCTGTCATTTCCATTAAGTTCTAAGAATGTTCCCAGTTAGCTAGGTTTCCAAATATTCCTAAACTAATCCTAACCTATGTGGAAGTAGCAGAGAATGGACAAACACGTTGTACTTTTCCCAGATCCGAGGCTACATCTGATTACACAACATTATGCTAACGCTTCCTCTATAGATGAAGTGTACAGACTAGCTTTGCTCTTATCTGCATGGAATCTTTCCTGTGAGCTGTGGTGAACTTCTATTGCTGCTTTATCCTTTTCATTAGTGCCGGTTTCTGGAACACCGTTATCATTGTGACAGATCAAAGCAGGAATAACAACAGAGCCGTGGACATCACAGCCAGGCGAGAAATTACATAAGGGCTGTGCAGACTGCTTTCATCTAACTGCAACAGTCCACACCTCTGATATTGAGATTACAATGGATAAAAAACAAAGTCTTCCATCCACTGATCTCTGTGTGTATGTACTTTATACATGGATGTGTTTGAATACTGTGGGAGATCGTATGTTTAAATAATTTGGAGGAAGGGTATACATTTATTCATATGGGCAGAAGCTTCCCAGCTAACAATTTTAGGTTGCAAGAACATTTCCCTAATGTTTCCATTAAGTAACAAAAACGTTAAAAATTTTATTTTGAAAGTGCTAAGAATGTTCAAAACATCCAGTTTTTTTAGACATTTTATTAACGTTTCTAAAACTTCTGCTAACTAGTAAGGAATAATGTTTTTAATAAATGAAATTTAATGTTAAAATAACATTCTACTAACATTGCTGTAAAAACGTTTTGATAACTTTGAGAGAACTTTTTGAGAATGTTAGAAGAATGTTAGAAGAACGTTATCATATGTTCTGATAACGTTCTCTGTTAGCTGGGTTGATCATGCATGCATTTCTGTTTTAGGGGCCTCTGTTACATCCCTGATTATAGTGATCCAATGACAGAGTAACACAGGGGGAGGGAGAGAGGAACTACAAGCCTGGAAACAGAACTCTCAAGTGAAAGCCACAAGCAACAGGGCACACGGGTTAAACACAGTTTATGATTTGGTGACGTACTATTCACAAAGGCCACCAGGCAGCACATTAGAAGCCTCATCTGAAAGGGCCGTTCCCAGATGGATCGTTTCAGACACATTATTTACGACCCAAACCACTTCCTTGTCAGTTATGCAACCATGCCTTTCTCAGTCACTGTACCAGAAGAACCGGCCCTAACTGCCAGAGTCCCGAGTTAATCAAGCAAGAACCATTAGTGGGTCATGAAAAGGATACAAGCTCTTCATAGCACCCCGAGCTAATGGGGGAAGCAGCTTAAAGAGCTTATGCACACTTTAAACACGCAGATCAACTCATGACTAAGTGAGAGACCAGATGTGTTCGAATGCCTTTGGCCATTTATAAACACCAACTCAGAGGTCCTTCAGAGGAGACAAAGGGAGTTACCTTTCTGTGACCTGTTGCACTGTGTTTGCTCCTTTTGGATTTATGGACCTGTTTGATGTCATCGTGAGGACCCATGGGGAACTAAATCAAAAAACGTGACAGAGTTCTCACTCACGGTTGCACTCTCTGGATCAATAAATCTGTCAGATCAGTCATCATTGATCTTTTGGGGAGGACTTCTGCACTAACAATCATTTTGAATTTAACCTCTGCACATCTATAACCAGCTTGACATGCAAGGACATGTGGTGGCCTTGGAAATCAGGTTCTTTGAGTTCTGAAGAGAGTTGGACTTGCAAGAGAGGATATAAATGTTACAACTGAGAAACTGAATCAAGTGTGAGTCAAACCAAACCATTAATTAGAATGGGGTGAAACAGAAAATATATGGTAACTATGTAAGCCAGAACAAAAAAACTAACTTAAGTCAGTATCTGGTAACTAAATTAAACTAAACACAGGAAAGACGTTCGTTATCAAAAGATGGAAGTCTTTGGCTAAACAGACTGTACGTTTACATGCTTAAAAGTTCAATTTCACCTGGATTAAATAAATTAAACTCCTTTATCAAATGTCAAGTAAACACTTTAGTCTGAAATCAAACCAGTACGACTTTTACACAGACTACATATCCTAGACAATGTATTTTTTGTTTAATGTTTTGGCATTGTGTGCATGCTTTAAAAAAAAACAGGTGACATGATCTGTATTTAACCCAGACATTCAACACTAACAGACTAGCTAGAGGCATCACAGGAAACTCTACAAACGGACATTTTTTTTATGGATGAAGAGACACTTGATGACTGATGAAGACTGTAGCTCAATTTCTCAAAAACAAGCTTTAGCTTGATTATAATTGTGCATTTAAACATACTGATCAAAGAAGATGATTTCTGAGACCGTGAAAATAACAGGTTTTGGAGAGAAACGGATACAGCCCAGCTGATTAACCATAATCTCTTTTTATATAAATTTCCAGGTATAGATTTCATACATATGTCAAAAGCGCTGGATGTACAAGAAGCTAGACCCAAAAAAACAATGAGACTTATTTTAGAACATGGCCCAAAACTAATAGATGCCCAAATCACCCTTCACTGTCATAATCCAACATACCTACAAAGTCTAGCAGTTCCAAGGGCTTCAGCTACAGCTTAATAGACAATCTACAGATTGTTGGAGACTACAGACAGAAAATACTGTGTCAAGCCAGTATTTGCATCAGATATACTGATGCAGATCATTGTACTGATGCAAGTGATCTGCATCAGTATATCTGAGACTACATGCTTTGTGACCCTACACACATATTCACATGTTCATGGAAGTCTATTGGTAGACCTGCAAAAAAGTAAGTGACAAATGAGTTAACCCAGAGCAAAACAGGCCAATTCACTGCTTAGACTAGCATTCTTAACATTCAAACCACAAACTATTTATTTAATCGGTTTAAATCCAATTATTTTGTGGCATAGAGACTTTTAGGGAATAATCATGAGGTCATGTTCAACCAACTTATCCTGAACTTTTCAAAACTTGATAGATTTTGACCTATTAAGCCGAATGAATGTTCTGTCCAAACAGAAACCAGGTCAATCTGATGAAAACACGGAACCAAAATGAAGTAAATGGCAGAAAGATTAAGTGTGTTTTGAAACAACTCCCCTTAATTAAACCGCCAGCGTGATGGTTTCTTAACACTGTTGTAATCTTTTGGCCGATGATTTTCATTGAAACAGAATATAAATCTACACGTGTCAGGGCGGAGAATGTCTGGCTCCTTTAACTAGCACAATATTTCTGAATTTACAGCACTTATAGAAGGAAATTACTGCTGGAAAGTGTACAAGAGTGTATCAAAGCAGGATTTATAGATTTTTTTGAAAGCCAGGACCTGTAAACCAAAAGATTACAGAAGTATTGACCTTTCTTCAGCCTACAAGAGTCTCATGAGCTCTTGGCGGCTCATGTCTCCATCTTTTCCGAATTGTCATGGTGTAAGTGATGTGAAGTGAAGATGAAGACAAGCATGTCATTTGCTGGAGCAACGCAATACCCGCTCCGTGACCCCTTCCTCCCTGCCACCACCAGGCTGGATGAGGATGACTTTAACTGGGCTGGGGCTCTTTGGAACGGAGTCTTGGAATCCCCACATCTGGCTTATATCTGCGGTGTACGGTCATTTGATTTTTGGCTGATGGCTTCCAGTAGTTCCACAAAGGCTGAATTGTTCTCTGAAGGCTCAGGGCTTTTCTTCTCCGCTCAGCACTGGCGCCGGTGACCACAGCTGGGTCTGCTTTTCGCAGACGCAGCCTCAGTCCCGCAAGGCCCGTAGACAGGGAGGAGATGAGCCCGACCCACTCAATGGGGAAACCAAGCCCCAACGGATCCTTCTAGCATTTGCTGTCAAGAACGTCAAAGAAGACTGTAACGTCAAGTTATTTTCTACATGTCCACCCCATTTTGATTTACAGATAATGCAATGTTCCAATAATTACCAGACTGAATGGATTTCATGGAGAACAACTACTATAGAGAACCGTTCCTGCGTACATTCCACATCTTCAGACCCATCCTCCTCTGTTTTTCAGCAGTGCATTGTGGGGTTGACAATTGGGTTCAACTTCAGGTCAAGCTCTTTGCTTGACAATGGGCCAGCCGGTCTTGAATTGGAGTGGAGCAGGCAGTTTTCCCATTGGGTTTTTGTACCCATTCAGGTGGGACTTTCTTGTTTCAACCACACCTGTAGACCTGCAAATGTCCAATCAGGGCAAACGAAACTGGAATTTGAATTATTTTTCATTATGCTGCAGTAATATTATATTTTCAGTAAACAAAACTGTAACCGGTTTTGATGGCTGAATTTCATTTGCTTGTGGGAAAGACAAAGAGGGTTAGTTCACCTAAAAACTTCTGCTGTCATTTACTCAACAGAAGTCAACTTGACAATTTTAGGTTTTAAAACATTTCCCAAACATTTCTATTTAGTAACAAAACATTCTTGTATGCAAAATTATTTGAAAATTCTAGAAACATCAAATGTCCAGTTTATTAGACATTGTGTTAACATTATTTTTTGGTTATAAGAATGATATTCAAACATTTTTCATTCTGTAACATCTTTAAAACATTCCACCAACAACTTAAGAATAACATTTTCGATACATGATATATAACTTTAAATAAATCTACTAATATTACTGATAACGTTTCTGATAACTGAGATCTTTGAAGAACTACCGTTCTGAGAACGTTCCCTGTTAGCAGGGGAGGCCTATAGGAAGAAAGCATAGTTCAAAACAACGCATAGTTCAAAACAACACGAGGCTGAATAAACAGCTGCAGGATTTTCACTTTAGGGTGAACTATCTCTTTAAGGAACTAAAACACTGTGTGTTTGAGCTCATCAGGTGACAGTGGCACAGGTATATAAGGGACAGAACTTGCTGGTGGACAGGACATCCTACACATTTTGTGTGTGAACTCTGGATGAACCTCGGGTTACTGTTGCAGGCACGCTCTGACAGCCTCACCCCTATGACCCGGCTCGCGACTGCACAGTTCACCGAGAGGTCCCCTGTACACACACAGCAGTCCCCATCAACCCCCCACATCTCTTCTCCTGCTTCCCCATTATTGCCCCTTTGTACCCTCTGCCCTGCTCTTCAGTTCCTTCTCATCTCCAGATCTTTCTCTCTGTGCCGCAGTCAAAGAGATGCGAATCGGTCTTTGTTAAGTCTTTTTAATATAGACACAAATGCAAAACAATTTGTTTTGCATACCAGACATACTGTTAACACAAACTCTTGCTGGGAAACCGCGGGTTCAGGGAAAGTTTATATGTCAGCTTAAGTGCATCATTTGCATAAGCGCCGAGCTCAATCCAGGATGTACCAAACAGAAAGACTCAACTTGCTATAAACAACAGGAGAAATAAAGACAAATCATTTAAGCAATTTATTGCTGGAAATACATATTCTATAAATATCAGAGATTCTCCAGCGGTAAGCACGACCCAAATTAGATTGCTGGCCTGTTTTGATATTCTTATATATGATAAATATGATACACATATAGATGCAAAATGCATATAATAAAATGCAAAAACTCATATAGGCTTGCATGCTAAAAATGTGCATGTAAAACTAATTTGCACATCAACTTTTAAAAGTAAGAGAAGGCTTCCTATATTGGTTGACTTTAAAGGCCATGCGTGCAGTAAGACTTGAAAAAACTGACCTGTATTTAAGTTACAACCTCTAAAGTCTTTATATCATAAAGCAAGTCTATAAAAAGCCATTTTGTCCTCCACGCCTCAGTTTTCCATCTTAGAAATTTCTCTATAAACAAACACCTGTTCACCTCAGCAGCATTTCAACACTTCTCCAAATAACCAACCCCCTCATCTCATCTCTCCCCAGCCCACACCCTTCATTACAGTCCTGGCCCTGACATAACAGTGCAGTCTACTGATCCAATCAAAAGACTCCTGCTGGTGCTGTCTGAGTGCCAGAGGACCGAGGCCACCCGACTCCTGAACCACACCGTGACTGCTGGCTCCTTTCTGTCTTAACCCGGGGCAATATCTGTCTCCTTCACCATATGTTCAAACAAGCTCTCACCTGGAATCGACAACCTTTTTTATGTGATGTCACAGACGGTGGAGAGCTTTAATGATTTCCCCCCGAGATGCCCCTAGATTTGTTTTCTTCTGAGGTGAGAAGTTTGTTTGTGTCTGTGGGTAAAGAATTTATTGGCAGGCAGTCACCCATTCAGACACTAAATGTTCCACTATAAACTACATGTTACAGAAAATACAGCTGTTGAAAAGGACAAACCAAAAAAAACCCTCATCTAAAGGGCTCTAAATGATCTCTGGGTTGTCCAGAATCCCTAAAGCTCCTCACCAGGGAAGTTTAGTGATAAAGTGTCTTGCCTTACAGGGCCCTTGGGAGGGGAGGCCCAGCTAATGATTTTAGGTTGTGAGAATGTTTCCAAAATGTTTTCATGAAGTAACAATTTTT
>JAZGTK010004761.1:0-10025 GCA_036877625.1 Ambastaia sidthimunki
GCATCCGGAACTTCGCACCGCCTCACAAAGAGCCAATGCAAGTATCCGTTCACACACTAACTGATGCTTAAGATATAGGACCCCTTTTAATTAAGGTGATTTACAGACAGTTAATGGTTCGTGCAGATGTGTTAAGTTGTTCGTGATATTGCCATTCTGTTACTTTTTCTATCTTTCCTGCTTTTCTTTATTTGTATTGTCTTATTGTATTATTTGTCTATAGTTAGTCTTGTTTGTCTTAGTGTAGTAATAAACCATTTTGTAATCACTTGTGATTGCTTCTGTGTTTAACTGCTCACAAACGAACGTCACTTAAACTTGTCGATCTTGTTACATGCTCTGAAGTAGCACTGTCTATCAGTAAGAAGTGTGTTTTCTAAAGGCCACGGGAAATAACATTTCTTAGAGTCAAGTACAATTATGAATGTTTCGCTGGACGAATGCATTAATTGTTATTAATTCTGCTTAATCAGGTAAACATATACACATCTTACAATAATTTGTATAATTAATTATGGTTAATTTTACTTATTCCCTTTGAGCTAAGGCTTAAATTCCCTCGTTTCAGCGGAAAGGCGACAGTGTTTTAAATAACGCTTTCCAACCTGGCTGATACGCTACACAACTTACCTAAAGTTCAAATATAAATTGGAGTCAGATTAGAATTAACCACATAGTTGATAAACCCAAATTAATGAATTAAGTAAAATTCTATAAAAGTACGGAATAAAGACAGAACACGTGAGATACCTTCACCCACGCGATTAAATTCCATCGTTGGGCGTCCTTACACAGGGGCTCAACAACAAGAGAGATCACAGATGTAGGTATGTCTGCAATGTCTGTCATGTAATTTCCAGATTGTGTAGATTGTCTCGTTAAAGTTTAGACAGCCTTGTTCATGCATCAGGATTTGACAATTTCTTTTGGAATAATTTACCAGGATGGGGATTGCCCCTAAAATTACAATACAAGGATGCCATCTAATCTTGATGTATGATGATGCATTTAAACAGATTTATCGACAGCTATTCATTCATTCATACCCATGCGCCTAGCCAACACACCTGCCGCATTTAATCTGACCAAAGCTGAGAATGGATATTTCCCACATCAATCAATCACTTCAATCGCATAGAAAATGATTTGTATGTAGGCCCATACCCCAAAGATTTATGGATATGTAAATATTTAAAACAAAGATGGAACAGAGTTCGATGAGTGGTACCGTACCGTCTCTGACAGTGTTTGATTTTAAAAAAGAACTTGCAATGTAGGATAAAAACAATGTTGTCTTGTTGAGGGAGGTATGGATGAAGTCAGGTCAGGATCCGTTTAATTACACCACTCTGGCAGGCACTTGTATGGCTATCTGCTGAAAGACCTGATAGTGTTGACACGGAACAAAACATAATCAAACACTTCAACTGAACGGCTTGAATATCGCAAAATGTTCAAGATGCACTACATCATGGTGAGGTGTCATTTGGGAAATACTATGTATTTTTCTATGATCTATGAGGCTTCTATGATGGAGACAACATGAAAAAAGCTCTCGAATTTCTGTTAATTTTTCATGGCTGCAATCGTTGTTATAATCCTAATGATTTAAATCCGTTATTGAAAGTGCCTTACGGCATTCTCAGAAGACATTTTGGAGCATGCGTATGGTTTGGAGGTTGAGAATTTAGGAGTGTGATTGGTCCTGTGGTAAACGGAGCAATGTTGATGTGGCGACTTTCATGTCCGCATACATCCTGAAAGGCTAAAACCTTGTGATGCTGATGTTTGGTTGTCACACTAACGCATTCATGTTGTACCATAAGGTAGCGGAAGGCGAGGTCATACGGTATTTAGATTTTACAAGTCTTGTTTTGTCAGGCTACAAAGTGTTTCCCAATAGGACACCCACAAACAATTAACAAAATTTTTTGATTATCTTGAAAATTATTATGGACTTATGCTACGGTGCTACCACTCCGAAAACTTCACCCAGTTCTTCCTTATCACGCGGGGGGAAAACTAATGTTCCCCCTTTGTAGGTTGTGTGCAGAACAACAAAACCAGACATCCATGTATGCACAGTGATGAGGAGAGAGCCATTTGTGGTTGCTGGGTAAACATTGAGCTGTTAAAAGCTACTGAGAATGGTTGTTTTAGTAAACGGGAATGAGGTCTGGCATTTCCCACAGCGATCAGAAAGACTGATCTGGAATTAACAGGCCACAGTTCATTTTATGTTTGTGTGAATTAGCTCTTAATGTTCTCCATGGTAATATCCCACTCAGACATCAACACCAGAAGCTAAAAAGAAAAACTGAAATCAAATTTGTTGCTGATAAGTCAAAAGAAAGAGACACTTAATTAACCAACAAAGACTTCTTCCTCTTTTAAGCATTGCAGTTTGATCGCATCTGCTAAATGTCTGGGATGGAGCATGCTGAAAAAAATTTACCTGGTTCCACAGAGACAGCTAGATAAACTAAAGTCTGGTATGGCACATACACACCTGGTTGTGGAGAATGATCTTGATATGACCATAAGAAATATTTTTCATAGGACTGATCTGGAACCGCATGAAAAGGCAAAGATGTAAACATCTGTATTGCAGAGATTTAACATTAAGCTAGAGGAAAGAAAGACTAACAAATTAACAATCACTTCCATCATTTAAGCACGCTGATAAAGAAGAACCAGTTGTGACTACGGGTGTGAGCACGCAAGATGTTTTAGATATTGTTGCAGATGATATGAAAAATGTTCCACAGAGAAATGTAAAAAATGTTAGCTACATTTTGGATAAAATGTCTAAAACCAAAGATATTGTTTCTTTGACAGAGTCAGGGGAGTTTGTTTAAAGCTAGAACCATTCTCGGTTCACAGATGCTGGATTTAGTTAAGTGTCATGGCACCGCAAAAAATTCATGATGAACAGAGACCTGCTGGAGGGATTTTTAGCAAGTTTTGCAAGAAACATTTTGCCAGTCTGCACACACTGAACACACTTGAAAACGTTACAGATTGATTTAGTTTTTTTTTTTACAAAAGCAGACACATTTATTTTTAATAAAATATTTGCTATACAGCTTTAGCACATAATGAAATCTTATCAATGACTACAGTTAGCTGAACTGTATTCATTGCTAGGGATAGATGCATGGTTTTTGAGATGCTTTCCAGAAGCCAACGCCAGTTGGTAGAATTCAAGCACTGCAGAACCACTCCCATAATCAAGCTGTAGAGGTTTTGCTGAGAATTGTTGACCATCCAAATAAATAATTCTAAATCATAATTATTAAAAGCAAATGGGTTTTATTGTAGGCCCCTGTAAAGGCATCATTATCAACCATAGCTAGAACAATTGATTTTGGTAGAGTTCTTAATAAGTTTTCTTGATTGCAGACTTGTGAGCCTGGAGGAATTGAAGTTTCACACATACTTGGTACTTGGCTGTGGTTAACAGCAGCACCTGTGCGTGACCCAGTCTCGAAGCAGGAGACACTTTTTTCACAAATAGTGAGGCTGACACAATGTTTACTTTAAAATGCGTATGACAAGGTGTAAAGACAAGGTGTCGCCTATAATGTCAACTCCATTAAGCATCACTTCCTCTTGAAAGAAGACATTACCTAGAATCATTTCCTAGAATAGCATTTTGTGCTTAAACATTAGTATTTTTACTCATGGAAATGACTAAAGTAGTCAAACCTGTTCATTAGAAGAGGGTGTCTCAATACTTTTGGCAATAGTGTACATTCCCTACAGTCAGAAAATGAACATTGTCTAGTTATACCGTCCTCCAAATATACAATCACCTACTTGCAGTTTTACATTCAATATCCCCCGCTGGTGGAATGATTATCCACACTCTGTTCGGTCTGCCTCATCCCACACCGTATTCAAGAAACTACTAAAAACTCACCTCTTTCCTAAACGCTTAACACCAGATTTGTCCAAAAAAGTGGTGCCCCCTCCCACCAGGAATCCCCTGAAGCACTGGAATATTGTATTCTAGGAAAGATTGTATCTATGTATGGCTATGTGTATTGTCATCTTGAGATTTATTTATTCTTGGTTTTTCTTAATGTAAGTCGCTTTGGACAAAAGCATCTGCTAAATGCCTAAATGTAAACTTGTGAAAATATTGTTGCTCCTGCATAGATGGAGCAGGGGTTGGGCTTAACTATGTCTGTACCATCAGGATTAGTGATTGACACATAAAAATAACAATGTGTGATAAACTCCAAAGGCGCAGTGTCTGAAAATCACAGATAATGGCGGGACCTCAATATAGGCATTTCTTTCAACAACAGTTTGAAAAAGGTACTGTGAACAGGTCGAGTTCAGATTTAATACATTCTTCTGACATGTGTATTAAGGCCATGATATAGAATTTTGTTTGACATCTCTGACTTTGCGGTTGTAACATGTTTTGCTGTCTCCTTGCATCTGCGTTTCATGACTGAGGTCTTCTTAGAACACTTTTTTTTCCATGTTTGACCACTCCTCGTTTCCGGTGGCCCAGAGATTATTTTGCATGACATCACCATTAGTCCAGAATCACCTTGAGTGTTATTGTTGTTGAAGGTGTAAGTGTATCGGTAACAACATCACTTAGTATGTTTTTTGCAGCCAATTTAAGATGTGGCCTGGCAATGCTAAAGCCATGCTTTAGTATTGGTATTGCAGTTCGAAAGAGCCCACGGAAGTAGTATTAACATGTACTTTGTGTCAAAATGGGTGATTTATGACCCCTATGTTAATTTGTCCCTACCTCCACCCTCCCCTATGGCCTCATGGTCAGCCTTCCTGATCTAACACCTCTTAGTCTGTTGTGACTCATTTTATGATTTCCTGATGTGTTTTCCAGATCTAAAGGCCCTCAACCTGTGTACATCCTGAAGGTTTAATAAACTAGCACCTTTCAGTCTGTTGTGGCTCTTTTATGGCTGTTGTCGTTTCCTGATCCGTTTTTTTTCTGAAATTGATTAAACAGTGAATATCTTCCTATTCACTACTGTTACAATGGCTGGTGCTGGTCCGAAAACTTTTAAAACTGTTAGAAGTGTGATGTGTATTTCAGCAGCAAGCGGCCTGTTGAGATGAGAAAGGCTTTTGCCCCTAGAAAAAAAAAAAAGCTGTGTTAGTTTGACAAAGTTTCTCCATGAAGATATGAGTATAGTGATTTGTAATTTCTCAATGTCTGATGGTCATATAGTGAGATATACGTTTGACAAAGTGGAACTGTTGTGAAGTTCTAAGTGGGGATATTGAAGACAATTTTACATCATAGGAACTCCACGTCTGATTTTTCCTACCAAAGACTGGTGGATATTCTGTGTTGCTTCCTGGCCTGATTTTTCACATCTAAAGATTCCACTCCTACCTTCCTCCTGACAATTTATTAACCTCTCATGCCACTTAGTCTGCTGTGCTGTTTTCTCTATGTTGTTGTTGGTTCTTGACATGATTTTCACATCAAAAGTCCCTACCTTCTACCTGGTGGTTTTAATCTTACACCAGTTAGTCTGCAGTGGTGTTTTCGTCATGCTGCTGCTGGGTTCCTGAACAGATTTCCACATCTAAAAGTTCCTAGCTTCATCCTATTAGTTTAATAATCTAGCACCTCTTAGTCTGATGTCGTGTTTTTCTCTGTTGTTGTTTCCTGATCTGTTTTCCCCACTAAAGACCCCCCACCGCTACCTTCAGCCTATTGGTTCAATAATCTCACACCACTTAGTATATTGTGACTCTTGCTAAGTTGTTGCTGGTTCCTGACCATTTGTTTAGATCGTCACCTCTAACTGACAGGGGTGTGGCTCATGTTGTGACATGCCCTGCTCAGAGGGGTGATGTCTGGGCTTGTTAAAATAAATGTCTAGAGACAGCCTATCTGCATATTGTATGAATATTAATGAGGCAGTGGGTGTGCCTAATTTCACCCCTCATGACCTGGGGGTTTAAAAAGAGGGTCACTTGGCCTGTGGGTTAATGCTAGTCCATACTGTTTGGTCAACATCAACGTGGCATAAGCGAAAACTTTGTTCTCAATCTTTTGCCCCGGGGGACTTGTTATTTGAAATAACCAGCCATCTTGTCTTGAAGTGTGTTTAAGTCTGTTCATTTATTTTATGTTATTTTTGTTAATATAATTTATTTATAAGAGGGTCATGGTCAGATGCCGCCCTTCTTAAACAGGATTGCTAACGCTCCAGGTGCTGTGTGTCATGTAGACTTATCCGAAATTGTTGAAGAGCTTCAATATCTGAACCAAGCGAGTGGTAATACCATATCTAATTATACATTTTGTCTCTAAATTGGTTTGTCATGTATGGGTGTGGGTATGGGTGTTATTATATGTATCTCTCATGTAGCATGCCCAAATCCAGAACGAGGCTCTACGTCAGAATGTGCATCTGAGTCAGAAATCACACCCACACCATCGATCAGTAAGTGTTAGTAATTTAGCATTATTCACACAGTTTGTTGTTTTTATTTTAAAACTTTGACTTGTTCCTCCAGAAGGATTATCACACCTTGTGAACAGTGTTGGTGCGTCTGAACGTCAAAGGGAGAAGCCCAGTGGAAGTGGTGTTGTCCCAAACAAACTCAAACGTAAAGGGACTACAACCACACATGCGCAGGTTCTGGTTGATGGGCCTGTAAGCGACGAAGCAGAGTTGGTAAATGTCTAGATGACAAATGATCGCACCGTTGTTAACTGAATTAATCATTGTATGTTTATTGTGGATTTATCAAACATCTTTTTTTTCTTAATCTATATAGTTGATAATACGGATGACAGTGATGTGCCAGATATCGATGACGTTCAGAATTGGAATGATGGAATGATAGAGTCCGTGTATTGGGATGTCTGGGATGCCTGTGTATTTACACCGGAACCTAAGAAAACAGAGTGTGCCTGCATCAGACTCCGGCTCTGAACTACCGTCAAATCAGGATGCTTACAGGAGGGAGATTCAACCTGATGTGGATATCCGGCATTTAATTGACCTGATACAGACTGGTTTCAAAACCCTCGAACGTATTAACGACCGTATTAGTGTTATTGAGAGACACCTGAATATCTCTGATAACAAACAGGAGGAACGTCACAACTCTGCGACTTTGGAACAACTACAACAGTCTGTCAGGATTAAATAAAACACAGCATTGCTGCGTCTGCAGGGTGGTCAAATTTAGCAAATTACACGTGACCAAGCTCTGGCAACTGAACTGTTAAAACAGTGAGTCCTCATTTTTAAAAAGTTTAAGTTGTGTGTTTGTCTTTGTGTGGTTTTAATACTTGCCATGTTGTTTATTAGGGTTTTAATTTATCGTTGTTGTATTACAGTTTTTTCTTTTTTATCTCTGTATTATATTGCAAGTCACTTACGTTTAAATAAAAAAAAAACAGATTTGTTTAAAATGGTAAAACGTTGTGGGGAGTCAGGTGAGTGATCAGGGTGCATTAGTTAGATTTAGATTTGATGACTGCGTAGCCCCAGTGCAAAGTAGTACCACAGAAACACTGGTCTATTTAATTAGGACTATGGAGGAAATTAATAGACCTCAATCTACAACTGACACATTGTTAGAATTATTAAATACAGTGAGGCTGATGTCTGATGAACAACCAGAACCATTCGTTGATTTTGAACCAATTGTGACTCCATCAGTCTGGTGGGGGCTCAGTTACCCATCCACACCATACACTAAACCCGTTGGAACCCAACATGGGTCTCACACAGGGTAAAATAGAATCTCTTGTAAGAGAGGGTGGTGATGTGGGTGGGTACACTGTAATCCCTTGAAACCAGTTCAAAGGTCTGGAAATTCACAGGGTTATAAATCTCAGGGAAATATCTTCCTCAGATTTAGCGGCTTACATTGTTTTTACACGATATGCTTTCTGAAATTGTATAATTTTCCAGACTATTAGGTGGTGACGGCAGCATAATTAGCATAACACTGAGGGGCCACAGTTTGACAGCTGATGTTAACACACTTCTGTCAGCCAACGATGATCAGGGTCTAGATCAGTTCACAAGCCAGCTTGGAAAAAGAAAAATGCAGAGCAACCATGATGTCCAGTATGATGAGAGCTCGGATTTAAGCGCGATAGCGAGAAGTAAACATGGTGGTGGTTATCGTAGATTGCGTGATCTTGCACATAACGAAGTGATTCGTAAAAAGACTTAATCTGTTCTGTCTTACAAACATGTCAAACAATCTTTTTGCAATTTGTTTGGCACACTTTGTAAACCCCCAGAAACCGCACAGGGAGTTAGTGCCCGCTGCTTCAGCGTTGCAGAAGGCGGCAGGGTTTACTGATAAGTACATGGTGGTGTTTAGTGACATTAGCTGGTTTGAGCGCATGTTGAATGTTAAAATAGTGGTATTCTATAGAACAAATGCGAGGGCATTGGAGAAGTATACAAACACTGATGAGCCATGCTCAAAAACAGTGTTTCTGTATCTACATGACGACCATTATTTTGATTAAAATCTACAGTCTTTCATGGGCACTTCGTACACCTGCGAGTATTGTTACCACGGATTTAACAGCAAGAGAGATCATAGGTGTAAGTACGTTTGCAATGCATGTAATGAGCCTGAATGCTATAAACAACCCAGAAAACCAAAACACTGCAGTGACTGTCTACGGTACTGCAAATCAGACTATTGTTTTGAGATGCATAAAAAAACATCTCCGGGTCTGCAGCATGCCCAGTGTGACGTCACTAAATATTGTCCTAAATGTAATAGGCATTACCACGTCAGCGGTACCAACCCCAACCCGCACAAATGTGCAGCTGTTCGCTGTACCCACTGCGGGGAGAGTTGTTTTATTCACCCAGTTAAACCAAAAAAGCCAAACAATCGCTACATTTTTTACGATTTTGAGACGCGGTATGAACGCGGTATGAACGCGGTAGACATGTTGCCAATTTTGTATGCGCTATCACATATGGCGGAGTGGAATTTGTGGCTGAGGGTCCAGACTGTGTAGATCGTCTCATTAAAAACTTCAGGCAGCCTCGCTATCAAAATTATACATGGGTTGCACATAATGCGTCAGGATTTGACAATTACATCCTTTTGGAACACTTTACTAAAATGGGGATCGCCACTAAAATTACAAAGCAAGGATGTTGTCTAATCTTGATGTATGATGAGCCGTTTAAGCAGCGGAATATTGACAGTTATTCGTTTATACCCATGCGTCTAGCCAACACACCCGCTGTGTTTAATCTGGCCAATGCAGAGAAGGGATATTTCCCACATCTATTCAATCATATAGAAAATGAATCGTATGTAGGTCCGTACCCTTCCAAAGATTTTCACGGATACGCAGACATGTCAAACAAAGACAGAACAGAGTTTGACGATTGGTACAGTACGGTCTCTGGCAAAGTTTGATTTTAAAAAAGAACTTGCGTTGTATAGAAAAAACAATGTTGTTTTGCTAAGGGAGGTATGCATGAAGTACCGTGATGAATTCATCCTCTGTACAGGTCTGGATCGATTTAATTTCACCACTCTGGCTGTCACTTGTATGGCTATTTACAAAACGCACTACCTACCGAAAGACAACGAAATCCCGTTGTGTAGATGTTCAACATGTGCTAAATCATGGTGAGGTGTCGTTTGGGAAATACTTTGTGGATGGCTTCTATGATGGAGACGGTGTGAAAAAAGCTTTCGAATTTGTTTTCACGGCTGCGAACGTTGTTATAACCAACGATTTAAATCCGTTATCGAAAGTGCCTTATGGCATTCTCAGAAGGCAGGTAGATGACAAGATTGAAATTTTAAAGCATGCGTATGGTCTGGATGTTGAGACAATTTGGGAGTGTGATTGATTGCATGCTAAACAGACAGATGTTGATGTGATGACTTTCATGTCCACATACAAGCTTCCTGAAAGACTAAAACCACGAGATGCTCTGTTTGGTGGCCGCACTAACGCATTCAAGCTGTACCATAAGGTAGCAGAAGGTGAGGTCATACGTTATTTAGAT